>JARACY010000481.1:0-92000 GCA_029255725.1 Scrobipalpa atriplicella | reverse complement strand
AATTCGCTCTCGTGTGATACATACAACTTTTCCCACTTTCAGTGAGAAAATATTGAGGTGTGAAATTAGGAGAAAATGCCATTATTACTTTTTTATTGGAAAAGTTGCGTTCGGAAATTGCAACAACACTTAAAAAATAAATTAAGCAGACGTAAAATTATTCTAAAATTAGCATGTAATGTTATTAATTTTATCTTTTTAATACAAATCAAATTAATTACAACAATAATAATATATTTAAACATTAAAATTTAATACTTTACAAGACAGTAAAACGTAACAAAATAGTCTACAAAATAAAATTTTAGGTTGCATCAATTTTCAGAACGCACCCCCAAGAGACCAAATAAAAAAAATAAAAAAACCATTTGGATACCAGTTGTGTCAAAAAATGACATACCTTTGCCTCATTTAATAAAATTAAAAAGCTACTTGGTCTCTCTTAAGAATAAAATGGCCTTTTCCTCACTGAATTTAGGCGGGAAATGTGCTCTTTTTGAGGTGAAAGTGGGAAAAATTGTTGGCAAGTTTATCTGTGAATATTTCCTTGCACAGTCCTCATTGTGCCTGCCTAACATCATAACTGGTAGCTAGGATGCTGGTCGGTGTTGTGAAAAAAGGTGTCAGGCAGCAGCGCCGCAGATAATGGCCGGTAAATGATTGATTGAGTCGACTCAAGCGTCCGCAGCAAACAGGATAAAATTTTCGTGGTTTTGGATACGTCTAACGTGGTCCGACATAAATAATATTAATGATAAACTTTTATGAAGCCTTGTAGAAACTCAAAAGTAAATAAGCGTCTAGTTTGATGACATTTTATTATATCCAATATATTTTTAATAGATCTTAAGTAGATTATCATCCCCTAATATTTATTCTTAGTAGTATAACATAAAGTTTTTTTTTTTCATAACAGCGAAATATAATAAAATGATTTGTGAAATTTTGACCAAAAACAATACAATGTTATCAAAATTACAAGCGTAGGATTTTACTACGTACAAAATAAACAATTTCCTATACTATTTCCATAGTCTAACAGAACATGAAAGTGTCGTTTATAATTTGTCAATTTTTCATAATTATACAAAACATCCAACACCGCCGATTAACTGCCCAACCGTCGGTATATTTCCTGCTCATTTATCTACATTTTATGTTCCATGCTAACTGAGCATAATTCGGGCATTAAACTCCCCGCAGGAGTGAGTATGTAAACGAGTAATAAACGTCAAGTGAGAGCAGCAAAGAGCTTGCTGTTCATGAGGCCAATTTGCTGCTCAGCCAGTTTGCTACATGACAGATAAAAAGAAAAACGTAATTTTAATGCTACGAAGTAGCTACGAGAAAGCTACATTACCTGCTACGCCGTAGCTTCCGTAGTATAATGAGAGAAGTGAAAGGTGTCCAAAAAGATCCATTAAAGACGATAGTTGGACTCTCTTTCTTAAAAAAAATATTTTTCATAAAGATATAAAATGCACTATTGTATATTTTAAACCATATTTGTTGGACAAAGTTCTTTTTTATTTATCACGAGGATTCATTACTTCGTATACAGTAAGTTTTTTCTCTTTCTAACCCTTAGTTAAAAGCCATCTTAATAGCTGACTCAACTTGGTTAGAAGAGTGTAGCTTGAGACTGACTCAAAGCTAGACTGAATTCTACTATGCTGAATTGGTTTAAACAAGCGTTGAAAGTTAAATTGAATAGTGTTGTAAGTGAATGAATCTATTTTCATGGTAGAGTTGTTGAGTTATTATCAGTTTAACATCTAAAAATATGTACAATACAACTGAGGTCCAAGATGTAGGATACAAGATGTTGTATTTTAATTATTATAAATGAATGGCAGTTTTATTCAACTAAAAAGTTCCAACAGTATGCTAATAAACCACAAAAAAACATTCATATTTAAGTTGAACTTTTATTTTAAATATTCCCCAAAAAAAGCTTTGTAAATCTTGCGAAATAAACTAGCATAGAGCTTCAATAAATTATCTCTACTTACTATATCATAATTTTATGAAATCTGCGGGTTCCTCCGAGGGCATGCTCAAATGGAATTCTTATATTTGCTGATACATCCTGTTTCATAAACTGTCCACTTTTCCTAAAAAAATGTCCATAAATAGAGCTATCTTGTAGACAAATACGACGAGACAATATTACCTGTATTTAACGCTGTGCCCTTTCGTGTAACCTTCCAAACTTGTGCTTACTAAGTTGCGCGACTGTCACCTTAAGTTCTATAAACATTAATATACATACGTATACCTTTATACATCCTGTTTTAACAAACTGTTCCGCTTTTCCTGCAAAATTGCCAGTAAATAGAGCCACTTCGTAGACAAATACGCCGAGACATGTATCTGTATCTCTACTTGTGCCGTTTCGCGTCACCTTCCAAACTTGTGCTTATAAAGTTGCGCGACTGTCACCCTAGTTCTATATTAGTTGTTTGCAAACACGATGGTGTACAGGTGGGGCTATAATTTGTAAATCGCCTTTGCTGATTTCGTGTGTGGTTCGAGTTTCTGTTTTGCCGTGAATAGGAGAAAACCTTTGAAGCTAGCTATCCCAAATAGAAGTCAGATATTTATTAAATAACAATTTTTTACCAAACTTAAAACATACATAATTATAATTACATCTGTATCACTGAAGGCGGAGGGAAAGCGTCAATGAAAAGTTTTAAAAGATAACTTAAATATTAAACTAGCTATATAACAAAAAAAAAAAACATTCAAGCCTTTATTATCCTGCCCTTATCAACACACCAAATTCAAAGTGTACATTACCCCAAAAGCTAATAATAACAAAGCAAATATTATGATAGTAACATTATAGATCACGCGAGACCTTAGGGAAAAGGAAGGCATAAATTAGATCCTAGTGCTCCAAATGGGTTAACTTTGTATGTTCTCTGCGAACAATAATAATGTCAAATAACTGTGTCAAACAATTGTTGTCAAGTCATCCTTTCTGACGTCATATCTCATATTTAATCAGAAGTGGATTTATCGTATCGTGTTAAGCTTTCATCGTAGGATTTAATGTTTTATTAATATAAACCAGCACTCCAGCTTTTGTAAAATGTAATTGTAATCCATTTAGTTTGGTAGTAAAGTTATATAACAGAAAATACCGCGGCTTTGCTGTAAACAATAAAACTTAAACCGCTTAAACAATTAAGTAAGGGATTAAAAAATTACTTGCCTTCTTAATATATGATGAGAACCTTGACCTCTTGACCTGAAGATCATGACTTCAAACTACAGTTGTGAAATTATTTCAATTATTTAAGTTTTTTTTTTGTTATGCTTGAAACCTTGATCATAGTTCTACCACTTCTGCCAGTGCAGTGGGTCTACCTTAAATACAAGGAAATATAGTCTGTATACATAACAGTACTGTTTTGGCCTACTTTATGCCTTCCTTTTCCCTAAGGTCTCGCGTGATCTATAATGTTACTATCATAATATTTGCTTTGTTATTATTAGCTTTTGGGGTAATGTACACTTTGAATTTGGTGTGTTGATAAGGCAGGATAATAAAGGCTTGAATGTTTTTTTTTTTTGTTATATAGCTAGTTTAATATTTAAGTTATCTTTTAAAACTTTTCATTGACGCTTTCCCTCCGCCTTCAGTGATACAGATGTAATTATAATTATGTATGTTTTAAGTTTGGTAAAAAATTGTTATTTAATAAATATCTGACTTCTATTTGGGATAGCTAGCTTCAAAGGTTTTCTCCTATTCACGGCAAAACAGAAACTCGAACCACACACGAAATCAGCAAAGGCGATTTACAAATTATAGCCCCACCTGTACACCATCGTGTTTGCAAACAACTAATATAGAACTAGGGTGACAGTCGCGCAACTTTATAAGCACAAGTTTGGAAGGTGACGCGAAACGGCACAAGTAGAGATACAGATACATGTCTCGGCGTATTTGTCTACGAAGTGGCTCTATTTACTGGCAATTTTGCAGGAAAAGCGGAACAGTTTGTTAAACAGGATGTATAAAGGTATACGTATGTATATTAATGTTTATAGAACTTAAGGTGACAGTCGCGCAACTTAGTAAGCACAAGTTTGGAAGGTTACACGAAAGGGCACAGCGTTAAATACAGGTAATATTGTCTCGTCGTATTTGTCTACAAGATAGCTCTATTTATGGACATTTTTTTAGGAAAAGTGGACAGTTTATGAAACAGGATGTATCAGCAAATATAAGAATTCCATTTGAGCATGCCCTCGGAGGAACCCGCAGATTTCATAAAATTATGATATAGTAAGTAGAGATAATTTATTGAAGCTCTATGCTAGTTTATTTCGCAAGATTTACAAAGCTTTTTTTGGGGAATATTTAAAATAAAAGTTCAACTTAAATATGAATGTTTTTTTGTGGTTTATTAGCATACTGTTGGAACTTTTTAGTTGAATAAAACTGCCATTCATTTATAATAATTAAAATACAACATCTTGTATCCTACATCTTGGACCTCAGTTGTATTGTACATATTTTTAGATGTTAAACTGATAATAACTCAACAACTCTACCATGAAAATAGATTCATTCACTTACAACACTATTCAATTTAACTTTCAACGCTTGTTTAAACCAATTCAGCATAGTAGAATTCAGTCTAGCTTTGAGTCAGTCTCAAGCTACACTCTTCTAACCAAGTTGAGTCAGCTATTAAGATGGCTTTTAACTAAGGGTTAGAAAGAGA
The DNA here is from genome assembly GCA_029255725.1 of Scrobipalpa atriplicella. Classification (NCBI taxonomy): domain Eukaryota; kingdom Metazoa; phylum Arthropoda; class Insecta; order Lepidoptera; family Gelechiidae; genus Scrobipalpa; species Scrobipalpa atriplicella. The sequence continues at coordinate 87,258 of JARACY010000481.1, read as the reverse complement.
AAAAACTTACTGTATACGAAGTAATGAATCCTCGTGATAAATAAAAAAGAACTTTGTCCAACAAATATGGTTTAAAATATACAATAGTGCATTTTATATCTTTATGAAAAATATTTTTTTTAAGAAAGAGAGTCCAACTATCGTCTTTAATGGATCTTTTTGGACACCTTTCACTTCTCTCATTATACTACGGAAGCTACGGCGTAGCAGGTAATGTAGCTTTCTCGTAGCTACTTCGTAGCATTAAAATTACGTTTTTCTTTTTATCTGTCATGTAGCAAACTGGCTGAGCAGCAAATTGGCCTCATGAACAGCAAGCTCTTTGCTGCTCTCACTTGACGTTTATTACTCGTTTACATACTCCACTCCTGCGGGGAGTTTAATGCCCGAATTATGCTCAGTTAGCATGGAACATAAAATGTAGATAAATGAGCAGGAAATATACCGACGGTTGGGCAGTTAATCGGCGGTGTTGGATGTTTTGTATAATTATGAAAAATTGACAAATTATAAACGACACTTTCATGTTCTGTTAGACTATGGAAATAGTATAGGAAATTGTTTATTTTGTACGTAGTAAAATCCTACGCTTGTAATTTTGATAACATTGTATTGTTTTTGGTCAAAATTTCACAAATCATTTTATTATATTTCGCTGTTATGAAAAAAAAAAACTTTATGTTATACTACTAAGAATAAATATTAGGGGATGATAATCTACTTAAGATCTATTAAAAATATATTGGATATAATAAAATGTCATCAAACTAGACGCTTATTTACTTTTGAGTTTCTACAAGGCTTCATAAAAGTTTATCATTAATATTATTTATGTCGGACCACGTTAGACGTATCCAAAACCACGAAAATTTTATCCTGTTTGCTGCGGACGCTTGAGTCGACTCAATCAATCATTTACCGGCCATTATCTGCGGCGCTGCTGCCTGACACCTTTTTTCACAACACCGACCAGCATCCTAGCTACCAGTTATGATGTTAGGCAGGCACAATGAGGACTGTGCAAGGAAATATTCACAGATAAACTTGCCAACAATTTTTCCCACTTTCACCTCAAAAAGAGCACATTTCCCGCCTAAATTCAGTGAGGAAAAGGCCATTTTATTCTTAAGAGAGACCAAGTAGCTTTTTAATTTTATTAAATGAGGCAAAGGTATGTCATTTTTTGACACAACTGGTATCCAAATGGTTTTTTTATTTTTTTTATTTGGTCTCTTGGGGGTGCGTTCTGAAAATTGATGCAACCTAAAATTTTATTTTGTAGACTATTTTGTTACGTTTTACTGTCTTGTAAAGTATTAAATTTTAATGTTTAAATATATTATTATTGTTGTAATTAATTTGATTTGTATTAAAAAGATAAAATTAATAACATTACATGCTAATTTTAGAATAATTTTACGTCTGCTTAATTTATTTTTTAAGTGTTGTTGCAATTTCCGAACGCAACTTTTCCAATAAAAAAGTAATAATGGCATTTTCTCCTAATTTCACACCTCAATATTTTCTCACTGAAAGTGGGAAAAGTTGTATGTATCACACGAGAGCGAATTCATTTACATCTCGTGCTTTGAATCCTTCGGTGAGCTCAGGATACTATTTTTTAATCACTCGCTACGCTCGTGATTCAATTTTAGTATCCTTCGCTACCTCAGGATTCAAAATCAGCACTCGCAGTAAAAACGAACTTCCCTCTCTTGTTGAACAAATAACTATTGTGCCCTGTACACGATTTAAAGCGATTATGTTAAACGTACTCAAAACCATGAAGGTTTTGCCGACTCGATTAATCATGCGGAGACGCCACTGCCTAACACCTTTTTATACAGCATTATAGCTATAGTTAGATATTTGGCAGGCAAACTGTTGAGCTCTGTGCAAGGAGACATTCACAGGTAAACTTGCTTCGGAGTTCGGATATGATTTTATGTTGGACGCTCTCGAAACCACGAAGGTTTTATCCCGTTTGGTGCGGACGCTTGAGCCGACTCAATCAATCATTCACCGGCCATCATCCGCGGCGCCACTGCCTGCCACCTTTTTGCACAACACCAACCTCTAGGATTTATACACATTTGAGCCTATGTTTACCCCGCCTCTGAGGTCTTGATTAAATAATGTAATTGATATGTTTTGTCAGGTAGTTTAATTTATTTTTTGTCCAGTTGGAAAGTCATTCCTAACGATGCACAATAAAGCATAAAGCAATGTCATCAATGTAGTATTTTTTTATGATGAAGTGTCCACTTTCCAACAGACGACTGGTACCTAAGCTTGTAAATAATAGTGCTTTCCCTGTTTTATAAATAAATTTACTGGCTTCCATGCACGTGTATTCTCTGATGAGAATATCTACCCACTCGTAGTAATTGTTCTCCTGCTGTTACATAGATAGAGGCGTAATCATGAGAAGTAGAGTCCATATCCAGCCAGAGTCTTTAGAGCAGCAATATCGGTGCCGAAAGTTCCGTTCAACCGTGCCGTGCATTTTGCATTGCCTAAAAATGTAGGCCATACAACACTTGCGGAATTCGGTCGAGCCGAAGATCCTTCCGCGAGTACGCATTATTCCGAACAACCGGTACAGTTACCACTAGTACAGTACACTGATACCATCATAAACACCTCATAAAGCGCCATATTATTGATTGTTATTGTGTTTCGCAATCCAGTATTTTGGAATTGGGTGCTACAAGGAATGGCGCGCAGTAGGCGGACGGCGGAGTATGCTACACATGCGCGCATTCATGAATTCCAAGTACGATTTGCAAATGGTGAGCTGAATCATGCATGGAATCGATTACTCGTGGAAACCGGAGCCAAATATTATTTAGATTTTTGGCGGGCTGGCGAAATTCTATACTTGCTTTTGGTCGGAATTATCAAAATCAAAGTAACCTTTTAAAAGTGACTAAGGTCAAGTGGAACATGAAATGTCATAAATATTTTTTGTCAAAGATCTTTGAAAAATATTTCAGTTAACAACCTACAATTTCACAATGTCAAGCAGAAATAAAAGGAAGAAGAGTCTCTTGATCGTCTCGATTCACGTATTCATACGCAACTTCTTAAACAAAGCGGTGGAACTATTTGTCAATCACAAACACGCTGCTTGTGTGGGAAGTTAACATGGAAGGGTGTAGCTCGCAGTCAATTAATTAGGATCGAGAACCGACGGTACCGCCGCGCTCCCTTGTCAGCAATTTGTCAGCCACATCATTGCGTTGGTTAATTAGGCCTAGTTCGCCAAGAGATGTTTATAAAGACGATGTAGTTGTAAGGGGTTAGACGAGACGAACATTCCAGACGTGTGTGTAGAAGAAATAATTTCAGGCTAGCACGCACCACTATTCTTCTTCATCTGCCTAGCGTTATGCCGGCCTAATTCTGGGGCCCGCTTTCCGGATTTTTCTACTTCAGTTTGCCCGATCCTCAGCATCCGCTGGTGTTAGATCGTTGTCTTTCATATCTGTTTTACGACGTCTAGCCAGCGCTTCTTCGGTCAGTATAATGAAAATTAAATATTTATGTTTATTTCACTTTGATTTTTTGCTTTCTATTTGAAGCTTGTCAGCACCACTCACCATTAATGGTTAAATAAGGCCTAGTTCGCATATTAGACATTAAAATTGAAGGAAAATGAGACTTCTGAATTTTCCAATGCAAGAATGCAATGGTTCATTTTGATAAACTAAGCACCTTTTCAAAAGGTTAAATAAAATTTTGAGATAAAGGCGTGATTTTATGTAGTTATGTATATGTTATATAAAATTGTACGATCAGTTAACTGAGTATTGAATACGACGTGACGATATTATTTCTAAACGATTACTTCATCAGTATCGGCCATCGCTCAATATTCCCCTGTCAGTAATTTGTCCACCGCATCATTGTGTGCGTTTATCCGAGTTTATGGCCCATTCATTCATCTATCGGGGAGGAACGCAGCCAAAATGTTCAGATAACTTAACAAAAAAAAACTACCAATTAAGAGTATTAAAGAGAGTCATTTGATAGGATTTTTTTAAAGTTTCCTCACTTCCAACTTGACTTGACTGGCTTTGCCATTATTTTAAAGTGATGTACCAATGTACCAATGTAGTTCATAGGTACCTGCTCCTTCCAACAAAATATCTCAATTACTTAGCTCACAATTAGGCAAAGCTTAAAACGCATATTGGAAGGCGTTTTCGCCACATTTGAAAAAGCACTGAGGGCAATTTTTATTTAGATGGAAATGTGTATCGTCATAGTGACAGGTTGTCAGCCCATCGCCTAAATTACAATACACTGTACTCCTCGAATCCCTTTTCTGATTTATACATCATGCCCAGGAGGAAAAGTAGCTGATACATTCTGTTTTTCTATCGCTCCCAGTTCAGCAAGGAAGAATTTACCACTACCTTTGCATAATTACTCAAACCACATCTTTCTTAATAAAATCCATCTGTAGCTCACGTAACAGAGCCAGGGTGTTTTCTCGTCAGCAATTTGTCAACCACATCACTGCGCGCGCATTCATCCGACTTTACGACGTGCTATTCATTCATGAAGGGGGAAAAGGGGACTGGTTCTGTACCAATTTCGGGGAAACTTGCACTTTATTAGATTATTTTGTTGATCTGCTATGATCAGAACCAGGCTCACATTCGATTCGTACCATGAAGTAGTAGTTGAGAGCACTATCGCAGCTCTTCCCGTCTGATTATTTATTTCGTATAGGTATCCTAAAGGTAAGTACTTATACTGAGTTGCGCCCGCTTAAAATTTCGGCCTTTGAGTGGAAGCATCAATGAGCTTAGTGCTGACCTACTTGCCTGGTACTAAATTCCCTTTTTTTCTATAGGTATCTCATAAAACCTGAATTCGGTCCCTATACAATAATCGCTCAAGCTCGTAAACTTAATTTTTATGACAGGTTATATACGGACGGCTGCATGGTTGGTGGTTTGTGCTACATGCCTATAAAAATTTAACGTCCAGCCGTATTTTCCTCTTTGTCACTGGAATACCTTCTATTTATGATACTTATACGGCTATTTTGGGAAAAAAATTTTAGAGATTCATTTTTAAAGATTTTTTTTGTCTTACTGCCTGAAGTTTCTTAGCAGAGATTAATTCTACGGTGGCAGGCGCCTAGACAGATGGCTCACTCGAAACAATACCGTCTTATTGATCACGCATACGTAAAGTTTTTAGGAATTCTTGGACCATGCTAAGTAGATTTCTGCCAAGACTATTGCGGTATTTGACCCACGTGACTGAAAATGACAGTGAAAGGTGCCGAGAGCAGACTTTCTAGAAACCTTGTGGACGTAGGGTCGAATTCTATTTGTGTAAAATATTTGGTTGCCGTATTTTTCTTTCATTCAACAATATCATTCGATAGCTAAATCAATAGTCAGTGATGTTTGAATTGCTATCGTTGTTGTCAAAGCAGTGTGATTCTAACATGATTCTAGCTCTGAATTCGGGACTCATGTTTTGACAGTAAACCGCACTGGTTCAAACATGTTCAAACCAGCGATAACTACCACTTAAATCGGCACGCAGCGCAGTTTCAATTCACTTTTGCAAATGAATATGCTGTGATTTTCAGCGGTTGTTTCACCGAGCTCCAAAATATTGTATAAATTGTATCCTATAAATTTGATAAATTAATTTTGACTTCAAATTTTCCGCCTCACGGTACCTATGTCAACTTAAAGTCCTTTAATTGGTTCTAGAGTATGAGAAAATAATATTAAAATCGGTTCAGTAGTTTATCAGAACTTAAAGTAAGTGTAAAAAAAATATGCTGACCAAACTTTAGGACGTGAAACTACCAGTGAAACTGAAGAACTTTCCACAAGAAAAGAAATGGTTAATACAAATACAATCAAATCAGCGGCTAGCGTCATTATTTTGTATGGGATATTTTTGCTAAACGAACATTTTGTTATCAATGTTACGTAGTGCAAAGCCTAGGTCTATTTATCGAGTATTGTAGAACTACCCTCTTCCGCTCCGCGAATGCAGTTATGACTCAATGCTTTTGTGATCATGTTGCGGTCTGCGGCCGCGCAGAGTCAATTCCATTAAAATTACAGATATTTAAACGAAAGTGGATCGATACCGCAATCACAAATAATTATGTCAAGCCAAAATAACGTACGGAAAATTCAGCGTGAAAACGTTTGCAGTTTGTTTTTTTAGTATAAATTTAAACTGTAACCCTCGAATCCCTTTTGCTGACTTTTACAACATGCCCGGAGGAAGTGCATGTGTTTCTATCGCTCTCAGTCCAGCAAGAAAGAAAATCGCTCCCCGGTCACAAAGGCGGTACCTATTTATCACTGTAAGGTGAAAAAATGCATTTATATAAGTATGAATGAATGAATGAATTCAATTCCACCTGCACTTCACTCTACCTCTCGGTCGATCAAACAAATAGCTCCATGCCCACTTTGATGCCCACTTTGGATTTTCAATGGCCACTTCGGTTTTCAATCGGATTGTAATGTAGCCTCTTTTGCAGTTGAAGCGATGGCCATCCAATTTCGCAAACATTTATGAGCAATTGAATTGTTTATGATCGGCTAACAGAACAATGGGAAGTGTTTGTTCGTACAATAATAGGTCCAATATCTTATAATAATATGTGGTAAAGTATTAGTTTTCCGCTTCGCGTTTTCATCCAAGAGGAAAAAACAAAAACTACGAAATTCTTCGCTGTGGCCCGAATTAAAAACAGGCTGCCAGTACAACAGTACAGTAGACAAAACATGATTGGGTACCTATAGCCAAAACATTTTACCTATAGGTAGACTGTATTTGTTTTGTTTTTTATTTTCTCCGATAACATATCTTCTTAGCTGGACGGTTCAACTATGATTCTCTAGGTACTTACCTACTAGTTTATCCGAAATCGATATAAGAACAGCTTATCCTCCTAAGCCAAAGTGGAATAATCAGTTTGGACGATAGATGTGTTATTGTCACCACAATTTAAAACATCATATTTAAAAACCATACTCAGGAAGATAAGCAGCTGATACATTCTATTTATTTTTCCCTTAGCTGTCTAAGCTGGCAGATTTTGTTTCTCCTCTTTTCACACACACAATATTAGAGTTCTTTAACACCGTATACAAAAAAGAAAGTTAAATTATCGATACTCTGTATTGATGATGTGAAAGCAATTTATCTTCGAGTAAATTTTTGTTTGACCGAGTCCGTATGAGGTCGTGTCCATTGACGTGAAATGCCTTTGATGTCCACCGCTGTTCGTTCATGTCGTTCCCATAGTCGTTCCGTTATAGGTACACTGGTACACGGTACACTTCACTATTGTGTTCGTACGTACGTAGGTATTTTTGAATTATTTATTTCCTTCAGAATTTTATTATTTAATTTTTTTTTCGTATTCGTAGTACCTGTACATCCCTTTTATCAAAGCCTGTCATATTTTTGATATCGAAGATATTTTATAGTATTGAAAGAGGTTTGAAATTGTGTAACGTTTTGAAATGGTCCGTGCAACCAAACCATCAGTATCGTAGAAGCGACCAAAGCCTGTCATACAATCAGCGTTCAACGAACCCGAATTAAATAGATCGAGAGGCCTAAGCTCAGATCACTGGACCACCGCGACGCAGTTAATAGGCAAATAGCTATTTTACTAAGCCATACTCCTGAAAATCTACATAGGTTCGAACTTTATATCAAATTAACAGTACCTACCCGTAGCTTTTCACAGCAATTTTCTCAGTCAGATACTGTGTTATTCTCGGTTAAAGGTTGTTAAAACAACGTCGGCGACCGTCAAGCTGTTAGCTGCAACCGGTTAGTAAAATAGAAACTTCAGCAATTTTTTTGTAACAAGCTTTTTAAAAAGTTCAAAAACCCAACTGCGTAGAAAGTACCTAAGAATTAAAACTTTATATCGTTATAGATCCTATAAGGTCGATAAATTATGTTAGAAACCTAAAACTAATTTTACTTACTAAATTTTTTTTTTAGACGATACATATATAATGCATTAGTAGACCTAGAGTACACCGCACTTTAGGTACGAGGCCGCAAGTACCTACAACGTAGGTCCTACATGAATAACTAGCGCTGACTGGCCTGGCGTACATGCTACGTAATACGGTGCATTTTTGCTTACAGTCGAGTATTGTAGAGCAAGCGAAGCCGATATAGCAGATTCGGAAGCCAAAGCGTCCGTGGTCTATCAAGTAATTTTCGCCTTACTTATCGATTCCACTGACTTTTATTTTGCCCACCTTTATTGACAATGTTTTTCCCGCTCCCAGTCCAGCCATAGCAAACAATTCAAATTGAAAATCCAAACACACACATTGGCTTATCAAACATGACCTTTGTAAGGTGTTGTATATACCTACAGCGTCTCCGGATTTAGCGATGCAACTCCCACGAGAAAACCGATATCTCTACGTCGAGTCGAGATGCAACGAGGAAAGCTGGAGGAAATCACTAGTTTATTGATTAGGTTTAAGGTCAGACGCAATTTGACACGTCTAGAAAATACGAAGTCTTTTGTTTTTCTTAGTACTTTGTGCTTTTAATCCGAAGCAAACGTCATGTTAGGGCAATGAAGGCTGAGTCACTTGTTTTGACAGTATATCCACGAAGAAAAGCTGGTAAATTCTTGATTTTTTAATTGTTAGAGCCTGGTAGATTTGAAATAATAATATTACTGCGATTAAAACTTCATGAATTTTGAGCTTGAAAGCTTGAAAACCCAGGTGTCCGGAGTGTGACACCATTCAGATGCAAACTAGTCTAGAATTAAAGGTAAACTAGAGCGAGAACTGCAAAAGTAGCGAGTTCATGCGGTCAGTCGCAAATCCACACTATAAATGAAATTTAAATTCATTTCAGAATTCTAATGAATGAGCTTATCGGTTATTATTTTATTGCTTATATCAGAATATAGCACGCATTTCATCATTATGTCTATAGAATTTAGCACACAAACTGTTTTTTATCAAATAAAAACACCTGTGCTATTGAACTTCCCTTTGCTTCACGCTAAAAAAGGCCACAAAAACGGTCACGTGTCAACTATAACTCGCTAAACAGCTGGACCAACATCGATGTGTTCGTTCAAGTTGGGAACTAGCCTTAATTAGGGGGGAGGGGTAATAAAAGGCCTCAAGTTTCGTTTCTTACACGGTATATTCTTATTTCTCTTTTAAACAGGGTTTTAAGAAACACTGAGATATAAAAACAAATTCGTAGTTCCTTTCCTACGTACTGAGTAAGAGTATGCTTTTTTGTTTCTCTGCCTTTTAAAATTCTATAACAAATCTACCAGAATTAAAAAGTGATTGCTTTTGGTACCTATGCCATTATCATTCATCACGTACGCGGCACACATTTTTACGCGAGTGAATTTTTTGCTTTAGAAATGCAGGTTTTGGACAAATAAACAGAAAACAATATTTTACTCAACTGTTAACTCATATTTGATAACAATTCTTGGCAGATACGATTGATACGATTGAACATGAAAAAATTGAAACGCATTTTTTTTATTACGGTGTAAACGGGAACAGCCTTCAAACATCATTGAGTTCGGAAATTTTGGTTACGCAGCGAATGGTGGGAAGTTGGACGTGCTTAATCTCGGATTGGACCTCCTTTGTGGCCGATACCGTTCAGCTTCTAATATTAGAAACTCCCAGAAGGACTCTTGGACGTATTTTTGAAGCTGTCCAATGTTTCGGATACAGATTTAATTTTAATTTGAATAATTTTGCATCATTCAATTGTGATCACGTAGGTACTTTACCTATATCAACCTTTCTGAAAAATATAATGTTAAATACCGATTCCAAATTCAGTGCAACCATGCAAAAATAAAAATGTTAGTACTTAGTTACTATAGACATGAAGGATGATTTCCATTTTACTGTGTATTGATCCGTGGTATTGATTGATAGGTACTATATCGACTTGCCTGGGCTGCTGTCAAACTTCTTTGACATAATTTTAAAAGAAATAAAATTACCGATTTAGCAACATTTAGTAGAAAAGGTCAACATATTAAATGCACACGTTCTTGCAAAACTGACAAAGCAAAATCTAGCTCAAAGGTTTAGTCGATACGAGAAGTTCGCCAGCAGACTAGCGCTTGGAAAGCCTTTGTTGCGGACTGTGCTGAGAAATCTTTTAAAATCTTTTGAAACGAGCTTACGGTTAATCCACATTACACTAATGGTTTAAGTCTAGTGTGATTTAGTGGAACTAAAAGAGTTGTGAGAATATTAAAGACAATTTTAATAATAATTAGTGCACATGCGGCGGTTATCCTTATCATTCTAAGCTTAAATGTCTAAGTCAAATCCTTAAACTTTTATGTATTTAATTCCAGACAAAAAAACTTGATTTTCTAGTTGTCTTTAACATATGATATATGAATTGATAGATTTTACCTAATGATTTTTAAATAAATTCCCAATACAAACCCAAGCAAATGGTCAAGTGGAAGGCGTTATTTTATCGCCTGACCGTTTGTGGTTAAGAGGGCAATAAACTGTATTGCAATCTATCGCTTATATGGCTTCCATACTAGTTGCGATTACTATTGAATTACGTTACATACATACAGGGTGTTAATGTTAATTTTTTCTGCGGTTTACATAAATAGTTGGATGTAAATTATTAAATCAGCAATTTTTGATCTAAGTATGTTACTTGAATGAAATTTTTATTCATATAGTTATTTAACTATTAATGTAAATTTCTCTAAAAGTGAACATGTATTTTGAAATGACTTTGTTTTATTATTTTATGGCATTAATTATCGATTAAACTTGATTAAACGTGTTTTTGGCATCGTTGTGGCTTCCTACCAGTAAACGCTACGATTATCGTAGACTTAGGCTACGGCGTAGCAAGTGTAGACAACGTCTACAAACGATCTCTTTTTTATTTTACTTTAGAAAGTGTTTCAGTTAGGCGTAGAATTTACCAAGTCAACTGTGGACAAAAACCTATCAACTGGTTAAACCTATCAGCCGGCCCACGTGGCTTCCAAGAGGCCACATCAAAGAGCGGGCCGCGTGAGTAAACATGGCCTCGCTGAGCCGGTCAAATCAAAATTACAACGGATAATATTACCTGCCTAGAGATATGAAAAAACCTTCCGTGATATAGGTTAATTTTCTTTCTACATATATAGATAAAGTCACGCCTGTATTTAATGGTTAGACAGGCCGTCAACGGCCTTTCTCTAAATTAAACAGGGAAGGTTAGTAAGAATTGTTATGGAACAACAAATAATACAACTCGAAAACAAACTTCTATAAAAACTGCCTAAGATTTAATGCAGTGCTTAAAAGACAGAATGGCTATACTATAAGCATAATGCTAAATACAATACAGTTAAGTTCGTCACATTTTAATGATTCCAAATATCTTAAATATTTTTCCTCAAAAATAAATGTCTTTATCTAAGGCCGGTATTTATAATCAGCTCTCAAGAGTGACAGCGAGTTTGAGTTTGTATCAGAAATGTCATTTTAGAACAAAACGGCCTGTCAAATCCATACTTAATATTGCTCTCACTCTTGAGATCGCTTTATAAATACGGGCCTAAATCTCAGCGCACAGCTCCAGAGCCTCAATTTGCAAAAAATGTGAAACTGTCTCTCCATTTCATCGTTTACTAGATCAGACAGAGTGAGAGGGGCGTTTTAATTCCGCCAACTGCATATGGGAGAGAAAGGGACGGGTGTAGGGAGATAAATGCGAAATAAAGACGTGGTGGAATGAAGAAAAATAAGGTTGGGCGCGGGTGTGGAAGGCAGAGCCTGAATTGTTTCCTCGTCACTTCACAATGTTGCCCGGGATGAGGGAAGCATGGACTTTTTCATCATTGTTAAGTTATAGGAAAATGCATATTTGATATTTCTTTAAATCAGTGAAATTATCTCACGGAAAATCACAGTCAATATTTTTGTGGAGTTTTGCACTTTAAATGTGTATTAAATTTAAGAAAAAGTTAGTCTATTTTTAATTTTACATACGTACATATACCTGCTAGTAAATGAAATAAAAAAAACACTTGTTTTAATTTCACGTACTCAGACTGCTATGTAAGTTATGTTATATAAAAACTACCTACATTATACTAAATACCTTCCAGAGAAAGTGTTCTTTAAAACCGATGATGACATTTTCTATCCACACCCGCTTTGAACCAAAAACAATTTATTCCCAAGAAGCAGGAACGCGATGTTTCAGCTGTGCATAGATCTCGGCAACAATTTCCCTGAGGAATTAGAGCGACAAACACCGATCGCTGGGAGATTGCCGTGTGATACTGAATTATCCAATAGCACCGTACCATATTTTTTCGATGGTGTTGTGGGTAGGGCCGCTGCCTCCTGTGCAGGCGGTTGTGGTTCGAATCCCACCACGTATTAATATGTTTCTCGATTTCTTTATTTCTTATTATGTATGTTTATTCGGCGATTTTAACGTGAAGAAAAACATAATGAGTAAACTTGCACACACCTGCGAATAAATTCAAATGCTGTTTGTGAAGTCGACCAATCCGTACTGGGCCCACGTGGGCGACTAAGACCCGATCGCCCATTTCCAGGGGAGGCTCGTACGGCTCGTGCTTGTGCAACCGAGGGGTTGGGACATATATGCGCTAATGATGAAGACGATATTTTTCAGAGGTCGCTAAAAGTTACTAAGGGAACTATCTAGTGAAATAGCAACAGTGTTTCCTTTGTGTATGATGTGATATTAACAAAAACATACAGAACATAATGTTCATTAACGTGAACAGTCCACTGCTCTTGCTAACTTGCCTCACCTCACTACACAGAACATTAATGTCTTTGCACTGCCTACCAACAAACTTGCACTAGAAGAGCTAAAATACAAAGAATGCGTGACTATAGAGAACTAAGAACTGTGTGCAATGTACGTACAGCATTTACATTGTATTTCAAAATGTTTAAGACGTAGTTAGCCCAAATTTTTTCGTAAAATTATTCAGTAAGTAGTGTGATTTTTTATTTTGATTTGGTCGCTACCTTAATAGCTTTATCCAATCTTTGGATAATCTATTTATTATTACAGCTTGCTGTGTTCCGTCGGTGCGTGAGACTACCAGTGCCTTAACAGGCGTCTTCTGGGTTAGCTCGCTCCATCGTCGACTCTGTCACGGTCATCGCTGACCTTTGTGTCTAGAATCAAGATCCAAGTAAAAAAAAAAAAAAAAAAATAAGTATAATTTAGGAAGTTACCTTCCCTTCTGTCTCATCTAATGGATTCTTCAAAACCACGCAACGAATTCTGAAACAGTTTTCAGCATAATAAATATTTCTGGAATATCTAGATTGAAGCTACTTCAACTATACTATTCTCCTAGTCTAACCCAACAAGCTAATTACGGAAGCAAGACGGAAGGCGACCGCGCTCGACGGGGCAAAAACTACCAAGTTGACCCCCCGGCCCCGCCTACTGGCTCTATGCTTACCCCCTTGCTTGCGACATGGGGGGTCAGAACAAAAGAACAGCGCGATTGTTGTTCGGATGACACTGATGTGTTTATGTGCTTAGGACTAGGGCGGGACTTTAGTGAATAATATGGGAATTTAACTTACTAAAACAGCCATTAAATTGCTCCTGCAGGATAAGCCTCCTTCTTCTGATTTCTACAGTATGCCTGAGAAAAAACTACTGGAATGTTCTATGTTTTTCATTGCCCTTTTGCCATTGCCATTTTCATTTTTATAGCAAGGAAGATACTTATTTTCTTTTTTCGTAAAATGTTATACTATGTAAACCCTTAGACTAAACCCATGTTTTTTATTGGTACAGGTAAGTTTCAGCTCGAAAATATGTGGCTTCAACAATAGCGTAAGAAATATTTTCATGTTTATCTACTTAACAAAATATTGTAATGAGTATGATTTCAATAAATTATAAATCATCATCTACACAACTACCACAACCTAACTCTGTTCACCGTTCAGTGGTTCACAACCTTTAGCTGATATTTACCGCGCGTTGTTGTGCCCGAACTCTGCATACCCGCCCCTATAATGAACCAGCTAATTTATTGGCCGCGGGTAAACCAGGCCACGGTCAAGTTGATCAGGTTTGTGTCGGACTGGGCGAGCTTTTAGGGCTGGTTTAGCTGTATAAAGTGCTATGAATAAATCTGTAAAAGTACGGCAATTTTCCTCTAATCGGCGCAGGCACATGCCTAGCAGTGGACTGTTGTCGCTGTTACTTCCAGGTTAGGTATAGAGAAATGAACATTTTTAAAGAACATCTCAATCAATTTAGGAAAGTTTTGTAAGAGAATGAGAAAGTAACTTATCATTGGAAAAATAAAAGTACGTTCTACGTTTGTTCTAGTTTATTTAGTTTAATGGAACATGTGAATTTATACTTGTTTAAATAGTAAACAGTCTATCCAATCCTCATTGCTATATATCTCAACCCACAATTCGCTTCAACCTTGGCTTATTGACTATAATCAGCAATAAAAACTGGAAACAGGTTTCAAGTGCATTCCTTAACATAGAAAATATTCATTATTTTAAGTAGGTAAGTATACCGGATATACAAAGGGAAGGACCTTAAGTATTATTTACTGCGACGCAAGGAAAGCGTTCATGCGCTCTTCGCATTAAACCCAATCTCTCACGCGAAATGACGCCAAATCACGAGAATAGACCATCAGCGAGATTACACCATCAGCTGTCCTTAGCTTTAAAGGTATTTTAAAGTGGTCATCAAGGAGACAATAAAAGAAGAGCTTTGTATAATACGGAAAGCTGTGCAGTCAGTATTTCGACTTGATTGTTGATATGTATGATAACTTTTATCGAGTAATTTATAGAATTTGGTCATTAATTATCTTTTCTTTTTTTTGACAATGTTTGCTCTCGACTTTATTCTGGAGCGGAAATGGTCGAAAACTTTCTGACTAGAATGCTCTAATTATGGCTGGCATTTCCACATTTTGAAGGAACACAGCAAAGCGACTCTTTGTAGTGCCTACGACTGCTATACCTATTTTACATTGTGCATAACATACTGCCTCTACGGTCTAGAATGCTGGATGTTTGGTTTTAGTTACGGAGAACTTAACTTAGTTGGACTTTTGTTTCCAGCGATGGAAACAAAAAGTAATAAATACCAACTTTCTCGTTTTGTAAGTATTTGTTAGTTGTTGTTCTACACCTGGCTCGAACGCATAACTCAGGGTTTTTAAAATACGTGCACCGATACCTCTTGCGAAGAAGTGGCACAACCTGAGGGCTTCAACCACCATCAGTCACGGCCGACGCGAACAGAAAACTTGATGTAGCACATTACCCACCCATATCTTCCCATTCAGTTAATAGTCGGTGGGGGAATGGCTTAAATTTTTAGAAAATTCGAGGGACTTTTTAAGTTTTTGGCGTCCCGCTGCGGTTTTTATTTTGAAACATTTGAATACAAAAATAGGCTTGTTCTATATGTTTAACTAACAGGTAATAGGTACGTTTAAGTACTGTTAGGTACTTAAATTTTCTCATGTGAGTTTTTTTTTTTTTTGGCGTATGAATTGGCATTACAATAATCTCAAAGTCCATTGGAAAAACGGGAGCCTGGACTGGATCAAAAGCAAACTCATCGCAAAAATGACTTTATTTCACGAGTTATTTATACAATCTCTACACTTCGTTACAAGTTACTCTCGTCACCTCGCACCGGAATCAATGTACACAGTTTGCCGCGGCAATCCATTTATTTGTTCACTAACACCGATTAAGCAAACACTGTGAGTGTACACTGTGTACTACTGTAGTGCACGGAGCTAACTGATCCAATTGTAACTTCCCACCGGGAGTCTAGTGTAGTCGTGAGAGTCATGGATGTGAATCTGGGGGTCGTAGGGTCGACTTTCACGGGAGATGCACAATTTGTCACTTTGTAAGATTATTTCCAGTTTTGAAATAATTCAGCCTTACCAAAATTATTGTTTGACATGTAGGATGTTTTCGTGCTTCGTGTTCAGAGGAAACATTAAAAGCTGATCCTCAATTTTATCAAAAGCTATAATAGTACTACGCCAATTGATAAATCCCATTCATTCTACAGATTTTTCCTGAGAGAAAAAAAAGAAACAGAAATTTATTTATCGGGATTTCCCTGTTGATTCGCTAGCTCACAGCTCGTTTCACCCTCGTTGGGGTCAGTAGGAGTATAATTACAGTCAGTTTTTAGGGCAGTGTAGTGGTGCTTGAGGGCGGCCGCTGGGCATTTTTTACCTTCTCGTGGAAAGGATCCTTGAGGACAAACGGTGTTGCCCGACAATTGCATGTTTTATGCCCGCTGGGGTGTGACTGATATTGTTGGGATAGGTACAGATATATCTGTCATGGTACACCATCATCTGTTAATTTATTTATGTTTACAAGAATAAGTGAGACTGAAGAGTTATGTTCAGGTAATTCTCTATGCAGTATTCACAGGCATGAAATCATAATAATAAAAAAAAACACCTAAAAAGCTTGATATACTGGGTGTAAGGGACAGCTTCCCGCAAACTGATAGGAGCGGCTCAGTCAAGGAAACTAACAACTTTCACCAGGAATTTTTTTCAGGAAATGTAAAAATTTTCTGGTTTTTCCATACAAATTGTCTGATTGTCTGATCGAGTTTCCATACAAATTGTCTTTTTTCAATTAAATGGTTCAGTTTCGTTGGCTGCGAGCAACCCCTATCAATCAGTTTGCGGGAAGCTGTCCCGTATACCCCGTATAATTAATAGCAGGAAAAAAACAACACATTTTGATTTGAAACTATAAAAAATTGTCCTATAAAATTTTTACCTTAGCATTAAAAACATATTCTTAAACCAGAAGCAAAATCAATTTTCATTTAGCGGTACAACTTCTGAAGCAACTTCCAAGCGAGGTTTTAATAAGCTATCTGCATAAACGCAAATTAATTAACTTTGTAAATGTTTCTTTCATTATCCTTACCTACTGTATAGTGGTAATTACATAAAATGCAATTTCAACACGTTTCAGGTGTTGTCGCAAATGTGGGTTGTCATAACAGTTTGCCACCTCTTTGGAGAGACTGTATTACACTTATATTATAGCTATGACCATTACCGCTTTACCAGTGAAGAAAATAATCAAAATCTGCCTCTTGTGCTCTGCTGTAAGAAAACGGAATCTTTACTTAGGTATACTTAATGATTCTTCGAAGCTCTAACTTAGACCATAGCTTAGACGTAAAGCTTCGAAGTCTCATTATCAGACATTTCGAGCTAAGTTATCTGAACTAAATGAAAAGTTTTATATCTCTCACACACTATATTATCTTGCATCAAACATATATTATCCTAAAAATGCAAAAAAATAAAATCTAAACAGAATCTATGAACACGTACTCGTAGATTTATACAGGGTGTCCAGGAATTAATGGATAACCCTTTAACTGCGGCTAGCTTGACCGATGCCCTACTTGTAAAAAAATTATGACCTCAGTAAAAGTGTCACAGTTTTCGAAATATCGTACAAAAACCGATTTTTTTATAATTTTCTCCCTACGCTTTTTTTGGGTTTTTTATTTTTTTTAATATACCTTAATAGTTGATACTTAAAATGAATACATTATTTTAGTACCTATTTATAAGAAAATAATTTAAAAAATAAGTTTTATTGAAAAAATTAGGCAAAATATTTTTAAAATTTTGTCTTTGACCTCCTACGGTGAAAAAAAAAAGTGACACTTTTACTGAGGTCATAATTTTTTTACAAGTAGGGCATCGGTCAAGCTAGCCGCAGTTAAAGGGTTATCCATTAATTCCTGGACACCCTGTATATAACTGTTACAAAATCTACTTCACCAATTTTACAAATTATTTCACATACAAAAAGCTACATGAAGTACTTACTTCATGATGCTCACTATTTAGTGTAGGATACTGTTTACCACAGGAAGTTATGTACCTGTGTTATTCCCACGGGAGAAACACAGAGCAAAAGCGCGTTTTGTAACGCTACTATACTATATTAAAGTTTATCTGTGAACTCACATCCTATCCAGCGAACGCGTGAGAACATAACAGTTGACAAATATTATTTCACTCCACACAGTCGAGCCTGAAAGTAGATACAAGTATAAATAAAATTTATCAAATTAATTTTATTTTCTTGGATATGAAACCACTATGCAAACAAAATACGAGATAATCTACAAAATTGTATTTGTACCTTACCTGATATGTGAATACGTGTTTACAGACTTCTAAAACGTTTACGAAAACTTTAGGTGCTAACTAAATAAATATTAACAAGATGCCATTTTGTTTGAGTGTTTATTAAACGAGATACTTATCTCAAGAAGAAAATACTCTCAACTTATGAAATAAGAAGTATTTCTGACAAAATTTGTAGCCTTCTTTTAGTTCTGGCAAAGATATGTACTATTTGATAGAACATTTCGTAGCCTTTGGAAGCTATAGCTATGGTCATAGTCCAAGAAAGGAAAACTAGTAATAAATAATTAACACAACTGATATCGCTACAAATATTTTGTTTTCGTTTTACGAGCTTTCAACAACCGTTAATTAACTCTATTAGGCTTGTATCGGGTAAAAATAGATTAATTATAATGCCTAGATTATATCGTGTAATTTATAGTGTAATGTTTTGTTTTGGTGCGATATGTTCAGCGCGTTTGTTTTTGTTTACTACCTAATTATTTGATGAATGAGTTCGTATGTTATCTTAAAGTACCTACATAAGTTTTATAGCTACGGGTTTACGCGTGACTCTATATGGAGAATTTTGTGTTTAGGTACTAACGTATTTTAACCGGTACGTTTTTTAGGCAGTTTGAACCCACACGGAAATTAGAAAATGTAGTGTCACCTTTTTTTTACGAAGTTTGTTTAAACGAAATAGTGCAACAATACAGTTCTAGTAATGTGGACCTCACACCGGTATATTTGTAAACTTTTCCATAGATAAAATTATACAAACTGAGGTGTAATTGCTGTCGATGATAAATGCATCCAATACCTGTCAAACTTGACGGAAGGTGCCGTAAAATGAGTGCTTCTACTGCGTACTAAAATTCAATGTTCTAAAAATAATTTTATTACTATACCACCACGCTCAACATTAATCCAACTAGTACTTAAAGTGTGGCTCATAGACAAATATATTTTTGAAAATCAAATTAAAAAGTAACGACTGTTTTATTTAGTAGAACTTTGTTTATAATTGTCGAATTTCCAGCTTCAGTTTCCGCAATGTTGTTGAATTATTAAAGTAAACTTTATCTTTTATGTAACACCGTGAAATAGCTCAAATCGGGGGATCAGCTTTTAACCGCGAGCTGAGCTGATGCTTGTCTGACCCGAAAACCTTATTTGAAGCCTTAACAATTCTGATATACTTATTATTAAAATCGGAAGCGTTGTGAAGCAAATTGGAACACCATTTCATAGTAATATTTGTCAAAATATGAAGATTAAAATTGGAGCGAGACGGAATCAAGTTTTAGAGCGCAGTGGAAGATATTCGTAATTCGTCGCTCATCTCGTATACTGCAGTGCAGGTGGCTAAGTGATAGATAACTAGGCTAATCACTTATTGATTTCATCTTAGTACCTACCTACTAGCACAGTATAATTCAATAGTCTGACGTTCGTCAGACTCATATATTATACTGTGCTACTAGCTTAGTTGTAAGCTAACTTCTTAACTAATTTTTTAATTTATCCTACCACTTACTTAATTCATAAATTGAAAAGATGTGGAACATTCAAACGACTTCGTATTTTTATTTTTAACAACGCAATAAACCATAAAAACTGGTTGTCCTTTTTTATAAAACAACGGTTATTATTGTTCTAATTTCAAAGAAATTAAGGATAGGGTGGCGCGGGTAATCGCGGACAAGACGGAGAACTTCCGGTTCCGGCGGCTCTCCCAGCTGATAACAATATCCAGCCAGCATTACCAACAGTATAACAACTTTTGTAGCCCAATCTAAAATTAAATAGACATAACGGAATTAACGTTACTGTCGGGGTGCGATTTTTTATAAATTTTGTTGAAAAAAATAGAAAGAAATAACTGTGTTGCAGGAGTACCTAAATGGCTGTTTTTCCACTAGAAGGCACGGCAACGGCATGATAACGATAGGTACGTCACGATACCGTGGCTTTGTTTTCCACTAGATCGGTAATATCGTCGACGATAACATCCACATAGTTCTAACCTAAGCGCACACACACACGCGCATGCTTCCCTTAAACTGAGTTAGCTCAGCCAATGAAAATGAAAAACTTTCACAAAGAATATATTCTGGTAAACTGACAGAAAACAAACAAATACACAATGAAAATTACCACTTCGCTGTATTAAAATTAAGTCATCTTCTTTAACAGGAGAATATCTCTATGAAAGTTGTTCAGTTTCGTTGACTTTTAAAGTTTACGGAACAATCCCTTACAACCTTTAATAGTTGGCCAAAGTTCATGCTAAAATTTCCTGTCCTTTTCACTGATGTAACTAACGGTAGAGACAGACATATACATACTCTATACATTCTGAATGCATTTGTTCGATTTTATCTTTTGTTTCGTTCGGCGTCGACACATTTCGGTTTTGATGGCGAACAATAATGTGACATATCCTTTGAGAGGATGTGATTTAGGAATATTGTATGTGGCAGTTGGAGGTAGTTTGACTGTTTTTGTTTTGTTTGTTTTATTTAAGTGAGAATAGAAATGTGTATAAGAACTACTTAATCCTGGGACTTATTCCTGTAGTTGCAAAATGGAGTGAGATCTTTTAAAAACCTCGTCTATGAAACAGATTTTATACATACTCGTAGGGCCCGAAAGTAATCGATAATTAACGTAACCTAACCTAACCGTACTGAGATTTTCTAAACGTTTGATGATATTTTTTTATCATAGACCAATTTATACCTTTCAAAAAAAGAGAGCATCAAATGAGTGCGCTACCAACCTAATGAAACTTTTTTTTAAACGAACACCTTTGTCACCCGTGAAACCCGTGTCGTGACTTACCTACCTTAAAAATCGTTTAAAACCTGAAGTTTGCAATTCCCGTCTGCGATTTTCATCATTTTCTGCCAGAAGCCAGAAGCAAACAATTTCAGCGCATTGGCCTCTTTAATGAGGCCGCCGAGCATCGTTAGCCTCAACAATTACACCGTCGCTAGCAAGAAGGGTGTAACTCGTGAATTACCGTTTTAGGGCTCCAGGTTTATGAACTTAAGTTTTACTGCACACTTGTACAGTTATTCTCAAAGATTTAATGTCACCTTGAGTGTAAAGTGGAAAATAAAAGTTTTTTTTTATGTTAACACTGCACTAACCTAATCTAACCAAACCGGGATAGGCTAGGCTACTTAGCAGACTTAGAAGCCTGAGCCTGCCATTTTGCTGAGGTTCAAAGCAAAAAAGTTATGAAATGTAGCTTTACCTACTTATGTTATAATTTCTTAGGTCATGTAGTTTATTATTTATTTTCCATTTTAATATTTTTCTACAGTGTCAGACGAATTTAAATATTTTTTATTATAACTTGAAAATATCATTATTCAAGTTACTACACTTTACCATTTCTCTGGTATGATATCGATGACTCTCTACTGCGCTCTTCCTGCGATCATTATGACTTTTTTTTTCTTTTTGATCAAAAACCGCACCATTTTCTATCTATTGTGCCTAGCTCTAACCTCCTCGTATCTTTTGTTTCGTAAATAGGTAAGGTAGGTATTTCAAAAATAATAGGAATTATATTTATTCAGAAAATAATTTAGGCATATATTAAGCTAACCATATGTTTTAATTGTTACAGGTAAGTATCAGCAACAGTTATTACGATAATGAAGAAAATCTTCAACAATGGCACTTTGGATACAAATTTATTAAAATTTACATCTTTTATGTAAGTGGCTTTATGCGTAGTCTATTGATAAATCACTGAAAACAGATGAATATTTACTACACTGAGCTGCAGTTGTTTTATCTCACGACTGCAGCTTACCCATACTTTTAGTTGTTAGTACAGACACTCGCCCTTGTGTGCGAAACTACAGGTTTACTATGCTGAACTCACGCACATACACACACAAGCATGAATAAGTTGCAATAGTGGAATAAACAGGTGGATCTATACGACATATACCTACTCATGCTAACCTGTGCTGTCAATCAGCCATCAATTTATTATATCCTACCTCGGCGCGAGTTCCCTTTCTGGTTGCTAACCTGGTTGCATATTCAGTGCTCGGCTGCTGGCTGGGCGCCAAATTGACCAAAAACTCGCTTCACAGCAGGTAAATGCCATACAGATTCTTAGTAGTGCATAAATGGTTCACTCGAATCAACGTTTTCAGTAGAGCTTTCTTAGCTAGTAGAGCTACATACGATATACGGGTTCTGGCAATCAGCAATCACTCATATCCTACCTCGGCGCGAGTTCCCTTCATGGTTGCTAACCTGGTTGCATATTCAGTGCTGGGCTGCTGGCTGGCCGCCAAATTGGCTGAAACTTCACGTCACAGTAGGTACATGCACCTATTACTGTATAATTGTTCATTCGGATCAATGTTGTTTGCTATCGACATGGCTTACTAGGTAGTATATTTTAAGAGCCCGCTCTACTTTAACAGTTTTCCTTTTTTACAAAGAAGAGAATGTGACTGTGTTAAATTAGAACAGACCAGATTTTATATTTTTCCGTGTGTATACCAATAAATTGTGAACATGGTCCCTATTTTCTACATGTATTTTGACATGTGATAGTCCAAATCCTCTTGTATTTCTAACCAGGTTGCATTTAGAGCGCTGTAATCCTGGCAAGCTGCCAAATTGGCCACGTCATCTCACATACGGCACCATGTAGTGTACTGTATACAGACTGTATTACAATATTGTTCAATCGGTACTTAAGAGCCCAAGCTTTATTAGCAACCGATATACAGCAAAAACCGTGAAATTTTAACAACTTGTACTATTAAACTTAAATCCAATATTACACTGTCATCTCATCCGTTATTTTCGACAATAGTTGCAACAGACACCATGACAGAGGCCTATAGATGGTGTATAAACTCTGAAAGGGGTTGCTATTCTCTAAATGGAGAAGAATACAGCATTTATCTCATTCCTACGGGAAATCTCAAGTGACACTGGAACAGTCGTAGAGGGGAAAGAGAAGTAATGGGTGTAAGGGACAGCTACGCAAACTATATAGTTGCTCGGTCAACGAAACTAAACAATTTTCACCAGGAAATGAAATTATTTTATGGCTTTCCCATACAAATTGTCTGATCAAAGTGATTCGTATGTGAAAGACATATTTTTTTTTCTTGAAAGAATTTCCTTGTGAAAGTTGTTCAGTCTCGTTGACAGAACAACCCCTATTAGTTTTCGGTACGCTGTCTCTTACACCCGCGTTAATACCCACAGTAAACTCATTTCACATACGCACAAGTTTACTATACGATGGTAGAGTTTAAACCATGCTAAAGACAATTCTGTTGCCAAACTCGGTGATAGCTTCTAGTCTGAGTTGCTGTCTGTATCCATCAGAGTAGGTTACAACTTGCTCAAAGTTACAAGCGTTCGTAATTCGGTGTATAGTTGCCAGATAGAAACAGTTGCAGTTTGGTACTAAACACGATTAAGATAGTCTGTGTTATATCTACATACAATTACATATATTGTATCTGATATAGATACCGAAAACACTATTGATTACTATCAAGACCAAGAAATACTACCAAGAGCATTTTTTGTAATTGTGATTTTGCTAAAATAGCATCTACAAAATGGAAATATAAATAAGGGTTAGTTCACACTCGCTCAGTTTAACTGCCTGCGTGGTCTAGTGGTCTGAGCCTTGGGCTCCCGATCCGGAGGTCCTGGGATTCGATTCTAAGGGGGGGTATCACAAAGTTGAACTAATATTTGTCAATTTATCACTCTGTGAGATTTTCCCCCGTTTGGTTAGGACATTGCAGGCTGAGTCACCTAATTGTCCGAAAAGAAAAAAGATTCCATGCTTCGGAGGGCACGTTAAGTCGTCGGTCCCGGTCGCTGTCTTTGATAGGTACTAGTGGTCGTTACTGAAGCAATGTCAGAGGCCTATTAGCTGTACTATTAGGCGGTTTCAAAATTCTGCCACCAAGGTTCATCGGGTCGATCGACTCGAAACCCACACGACAGAAGAAGAATCGCATCTCGTCGCTTCCCAGTGTGAATTTACCCTTAACATGCCCCAAAAATGGCAACGTCCACTCCACCTACTGCCCTAATATTTAATCTATGCGCCGTACCTCGCTGTCAGGGCGGCTCAGCTCTAAAAGGCCGCTGTCCAGACCCTTCCCACTCCAAATATGACGCGGGCTCAGATTGGAGCCGAATATGAAGTGACCCTTTTATTTGTCACATGTTTTGTTGACTTACGGGACACAAGTGAAATGCAAAATTTTTGGATGCGAGATTAATTCTTAACTATTTTCTAAGGTTTGTTTTGTCTTGTTTGAAATCTCACGTAAAATATTATTGGGAGATAGAAATTAGCAGCATCGTTTCGAATGTGGGCCAAGAAGATGCCGGTCATGGCACTGGCACTCTCACGTCCGACGGAACACAGCAATCTATTTGGCGCCGGGCTCTGGTGAGGGAATGATCACGAGCCAGGTGGCCCCTTACCTACCATCGCTTTGTAGGGATCGTACAGCCAGACTAATTTGTAGGGAAGCCTGTGTTGCCGTTTCCTGGGGCGGACCACTAGGAGGTAGATCCCATCCCACCCCTACCTATGTCACTGAACTGTTGTGGCTAATGTAGTATGTTTAAAATAGTAAATTAAAAAGTACAATAATGAAAAAAAACCTCAACAAAAAAAATCATGCAACAAAGTCGACAGTCATAGAGATTTAAGTGTAGAACCCTTCTCCGTGAGGGCGCCACCGTCGCCCCCGGCTCACACGGCAATATTAATAGGGCACCAGAGCGGAGTGGAAAAATTTAATGAAGAGCCTCGCGATGTGCCCCACTCACTCCTTTTAAACGGCTCAAAGTGGACGTCTGAATCGGATTAAAATATTCCACAATATTCTCTCGTTGGAAAAGTTTTGAGGAAATTGCATTTAATTTTAAAACGTTGTTGTGGTTTTTTGATTTATTTGAACTTATTTAACTATTATCTCACTTTTAGTAGAACTGTCATTGTTTCTAGTTTGATTATGAAAATTCACGCGGATAACTTGTTTTTCCGAAAAGTAAGATGATCTATGCTGTCGGATGGGCATTTGGGAATGTCAGTTTGTGTCAGTCAATCTCCTGTAAAAACTAGTCCCGCGTAGATGGTGGATCTCTGGGAGTTTGGCCACCGTGACCAAAGTTGGGTTCGATTGGGAGGACTGTTTCTATTTTTAAAGAATGATTAGGTTCTATTATAACATGTGATGCTGCTATATACAAAGCAAGTGTCATCGGTGACCCGCCAGTCGACATCTGTTTGTGACGTAACGATCGTAACTTGTCGCGTGATGGGCTGTGGCTGCTTCTCTAACGCAGCTATACTGAAGGCTAATGGGCGTCATACTATAGGCTCTATTTATAATGGATAGAATCAAGCGAGGCAAACGAGGATACTAATTTTTACACCAGAACGACTGCCTGATCTGTTCTCCGCAACCGTGGAGGAAAATCAAACCCAATCCTGAATAGGCTTTTGCCTGTTGTCAAAGTTTTCAAGCAGTCAATTGGCCACTGAATGGCTTAACGAGTAACATCTACGATATTAACCGGGAGAAACGGCTTAACGTGCCTTCTGACGCACGGAAATGCTCGGCTTAGGTATCTATGGTAACAAAAACAGTTTGATTTATAATGTGACGCAACTGCTGTCGGTCGTAATTTTGCGCGCTTTTGTCGTGGCCTGGACATCCGCCACACCACGAATTTGCAACGTAGCCAACTATTTGTCAGCTGTTATAACTTAAATTACAATATTTGCGTTTAGGCACTAATATTGCACTTTCAAATATCTTGGATGACATATCTGTCAATAACGATACCTACTTTACTTGTTCATTGGAAAATAATGAAATCAGGTAGTTTAAGCAACCTTGGCCGTCAAAAAAAAAGCCTTTTGAATATTAAATGAAAATTGACCATCATTAAGAAATAGCTAGAATAAAGTTATATACTAGGAAGCCCGTTTGATTCTAGTTAAAGAAATTATAGAAAAGAGTTATAGAAAATACGATAATATAATTAATACCTATTCACAATTTCCGTATTTTCATCAATTATTTTTGGCATAGCGTGTCTAAAAACATATTTTACTCGAGTCATTCTTTTCGAAGAGAGTTTTTAAAGATACAATGTACAAAATATGATGTAAGCTGCGAAACAACACTCCTTCATATAACATTGTCGTCTGGGAGAGAAAACGTTCTCGTTTCTGCAACATTGCAACTTTATAGTAATTAAACGAGTATGCAACATGTCACAGAATAAAGTGTCGGCAGATTCCTCAACGGGACAACTTACGTTCAATTTAGTGTGTCGTATAAAAATAGTAACATAAATAACTCGCATATAATTATTTATGGCAGTGTGGTACCTATCCATGGGGCAGATTAACATTACTTCAATATCTATCAATGGATATCATAAAAGCGGACTAAGGGATATTATCTAATGAACAGGCAACAGCGTTATTGGGTCTGGTTTCCCTTCTGGGTTGCGGAGGTCAGATGGCTGTCGCTCTTTGTAGAATCCAGTACTCTCGTTCAATTCCCTAGATTAGGTAGCCGACACCGTGAGATAAGGGATAAGGCTAGGGAGATGATGAACAGGCAACAGCGTTCTCTGGCAAGGCACTGCCCTTAATACTAGCACTATTAAACATGGACTTCCCCAGTAATGGGGGTGGGGGGCGATTCTCGGCAAGCAGATAGACCGAGCCAAGCGCTATGCGAGATGATAAATTCCCAGACAAAGCTGTTTTCCATTACTTTTAGTCAGCTTTTACGACACCCGTGGGAAGTTATAAGTATCAAGATGCTATTTAGACCCAACAAAACACAGGTACTTCATTCATATTCCGTAGTAATAATTTAGAACCTATTCAGCTACGAGAACTTTGCTTATCCGGCTTTACGGCTAACACATTGTACTGTGTATACGACTATGTCTAACAAATTCAAACTGCATACGAAATGTATATAACATGTCGTTTCATTCTGCGAATCCGACGTGCGAAATGTTTATACGTCACCGCTGTGGAATTCATAACATGCCACGTCTGGGAGTCAGTTAATAATGTTATCCATCTCGTGGGGCTGCCTTGCCTACACTAAGCCTGTCATGAGGTTTAGTACGGAACACTACTGTAGGAATGCTTCTAACTAAGTTGTGTTCTACTAAAACTAAACGGCCTATTAAAAGACAAAGATTAAACTAAGTAGGTAATTCAATTTAAAGGCCACTTTGATGTTTTGTAGTTTGTATTTTCATTTCGATGTGACGAATATTCTCTACTCGTTGGCAAAAAAAAAAAACAGTATGTGCATTATCAGAGTAAACATTCATCTGGAAGGTCGAACTTAACTGGACGTTGAGATTTTTGATTAACAATCGGCGTACATTGAACCACTACCCAGCATGACCACGTTTGGCAGTGGCCCAGTGGTAAGCCCTACAGTGGGTATCTCACGGCTGTTACAAACAGTCAAGGTGACACAAAACTCAGGAATTATGATTTGAGAACCATTGTCAGAAACAGATAATCCCCTGTTGACCATATCATACTTATTCATATGTTGAGAGTCCTTCCTTAGCAGCGGTAATTAAAGTCTTAATTAAAACGTCAGGAACAGACTTGTTTAGCATAATACTAGTCCGTAGTTCTATTTAAATAATCGGCGCTATTTTAGTTTGGAGCTGTTTCAATGTTTTGTTCCTGGTTGCTGAATGAAACTCATTTATATGGTCAAAAACATCCCGTCTGAACGGTTGTTTTAGCTACAAAAACGGGCATAATCATAATGAAAGGGCATGCAAGGGCAAAATCCAATCAATTTATTGTAGGTAATATTTTGCTTCATAGTTAAAGCGCAGAAAATAATAAACTTTGTATTTTGAATTTGTTTATAGAAAAATACGGTTGTGTGCCTTTCGTATGCAAATCACTGAAAATCCTTTCAGAAAAATTATGTGTACACATTTATGTTGTAGTTTAGTATAAGGTATTACAGCAAATTTGTTCAACTATTATGAAAAATAGGGATCTATTACAATTTTTAGGCTCAATGTGCTGCGAGCCTTATATGGTAAACTAATTGTAGGAAAAACCTACACTTTAAATAACCAGGCTCAAATTACTTCGAAATTTAGAACTAATAGCATAAAGATAAAATGTTTTAATTTAGTTCAGAAGGAAGACAGAAATCTCAGGCAAGTCTCTACATTTAGCTAATCAAACTCTCTTTACGAATTTAATCGCGTCTTCGCGCGGAAAACGAAATATAAACTTGCCTCGGGGCGATTTACATTCGGAAAATTCAGAAGTAATACCTAACTTCATATAAAGTTCCTACTTTCTCAGTTAGATGTATGGAGTAAATGCCTTATAACATTCATATTTTAATTAACACGAAAGGACCAACATAGAGCGGTCCTAAGTATTTTTTGTCGGCTCTTGCAACAACCTTCTAATCGAAAAATTTGCTGAGTTCCATCATCGGCGTCATACTATTGGTCTTGAGGCGCTCGCTGCATTTTCAGTCACCACTGGTCTAGTCTAACCTATTAATTCATTAATAGTATAGATGTTCAATCCCCGATTTCGCTTATTAACCGGAAAAGGGACATTTCACGGATGCATTGCAAAATGCACAAAACCCGAACTTTGAGTTTTGTGCATTCTTCTTCGTTTTTGCGTGTCGAGGTTATCTTCTGGTACGGCATTTGAGCGTTTGGCGTAACGTCAAAATGTCGTAACCTAAAATTATTTCGCGACCAAGTGTTTTTTCGTAATTCCCTTTCACTAAAGGTATGAAAAGCCCTCAGAACAATAAAAAGCCCTTGTAAATAATGCAAGCGTCGCGTGTCAACCACTGGAAGTATCACCAGGTGGCGTGACCAGACGCACTGTTGACGCCGCGGTAACAGCCGTCCGTGTCAATAGGAAGTACGTTCTTACACGACATTGCGAAGCGGAAGAGACAATGATATTTTTTCAGGACAATTATGTACAAGAATATTTTTGGTGGCAATGAAATCATATGCTGTTTAATGTAATAAGAAATTTCGTATAGGTGACTTGAATCATCTTAAACTCATCATCATCATAAACTTAAGAGCGCAGCTCTTCTCCGTGGAGTATGAAGTAAACGCCAGCCCTCTCTCGATTCCGCCCTCTCCTTGACTTCCCTGTACGACTTGACGTTTATTTTGGCTTTTATTTATTCAATGTACCTTATCCTAGGTCTACCTCTTCCTACCATCTTCAACCAAACTAGCTAAGCTAAGTTGATAATTTAATAGAAAGTCGGCAAAACACGGAAAAAGTTTTCATTTCATTTAGAGATTTTGTCATAATAAATGTTGTTTTCTTTTGTAGTGTGGAAAATAAGTACTTATGATTTAAATGTGCCAAGGGAACACTTGTGTGCTTGCTCATGGAGGTTTGTTTATAGAACTATCGCCGGGTGCATGCTAACCTTCGTGCGGAGAAAGTAAACGGGGCCGTCATGATAAAAATAATAGCCGCTTGTTTTTTTCATTCGTACTGGTATGTACCCACAGCAAGGAAATACTATGTTAGTTACTGTACTCCTCTTTGGTGTACAATGTACATAAATAAAAGAAATTCACCTTTTTTTTTTGCGAGACTTTATTTATAAAAAAATTCCTTGTTTATTTTCTTTTTCCACACAATTTTAATTGAGATTTAATGGATACGCCATTAGAACTTTGGCGGAAACTAATAAATAAAAAATAAATCTTTACACTCTGTATAACTATTGTTTACTACATAACGTCTTGTTGTCATAAACCAGCTAAAAGTTCAATTCAGAAAGTACAGAGAGCATTCAGCAGCAAAGTTTTGAACATTTGTTTTAACTCCCACTCCCTGCGCTGTGCTTTGCGTGAATGATGGCTCGGATAAAAGATATTTGTGCAACATCATGTGCGAACATTAAGGAATCAAATTAAATTTTTATTTAGATTTTATAATTAACTTTATCCAACAGTAAGAAACATGTGATTTTCCTCTAACTTTTAAGTAATAAAAAAATCAAAACTTTACGAAATTACAAACAGTTGTGAGAAAAGTATGGCGTTAACAGGTTCCCTGTCCGATGAATCACATATGATTCACGTGACACTTTTCGTACCAACACTGACAAGTCCATGAATCAAATATGAACAAAAGTAGTTGTAACTTTACAGGCTTATCTCTGTTGGACGTGGTCGGATAAATTATAAGTATTTTAAGTACAGGGACGTAGAAAGTACATTGTCAAATTCCAAAAAAATACTGTAAGGAATTTTTTTATAAATTTTTAAAAACAGTATAGGACGTTACGTAATGAAAATATGTGTTGTATGAGGACAGGGAATCTATTAATAATAAGTAAACTAATTACACAAGATTGGAATATAGTAAGAATAGAATATGTCATATAATAAGGAAATACTTATAGGTTTTATCAGTATGTCTGCAAGACATGCTCCTACGTAATGCAAAACTTTGTTTCACTTTGAAGATACTTTCAAGAGTTTTATGTGCTGTAATGAATAAACAAATTGGACATTTATACCTTGTCAAGCAAAAAGTATGCTAAAGTAAAAGGGCCCTGTGACGAAATCGTTTGAGTAAGTAGAAAGAGTTTTAAGGGTTTGAGCTTTTAGGATTTTCTTGCACCCTTGGGGATAGATTTACTACTTTGATATAAGTACTTCGGGGAATAGTCGGAGTAAACAAGTAGATAGAGAAAAATACATACGAAGCTACGAAAAATATTTAATGTCGAGTATACGGTGCAGTTGAAAATCACAATATGGTAAACTTTAAATAATTTTTACTTATCAAATAATACAATAGTTTTTGAAATTCGATTATTCTAGGTAATACGAGTATTAATAAAAGTTATCAAAGACATTTTTGATATAATTTAAATGATTGACACTGACACGGGTCGTTCATAGACTGAACTTTAACACGCATTTGGTATGAGCACAAAATGTATGATCCTGACTAACTAAAGTTGTTTCCTTGCCTGAAGTCACCGTGATATGTGACCGAGGGTTGAAGAGGACTGCAAATTGATAGCGGACCCTTATTTGGCCGTTATTCTATTGCTAGCTATTCGTCAATCGCTCTCTTCGCCCTTAAAGGTTACTGGGGCGCCGTTTCGCCGGATGCTGACCGCGGACGCGACGAACATTTTATTCGATTTCATGTCAGAATGTATTGCTTTATATTACGTTACATAAACATGTGATGTAACATGGCCCTATTTCATCCCAGTGTCATTTATTACGTTTAGTTCTTTGACAATATTTAATGCCATGCCATGCACATATTTTCAACGTAGGATGTCAAAAAGCGTCAAATTAAAATGACGGTGAAATATTAATATGAAAGAAATAATAAATTAAATATTGTTTTTTTTTTCATTTAGTGGAAGATGTCTTGTCTGTATAATAATAAGGTCTCTATAGAAGTAGGTATGACTGCTTCATTTTTATGCTTAGAAAAAATACTATACGTTCTTGTTCTTATTCTTGGATGGAACTAAAGATAATATTACCTAGTTTAAAAGTTGAGTAAACTCCAAGTCAGTTGAATAATAAGCGGTAAGATCTAAGTCGGGTCATAGCAGCTCCGGATTACTATGTAAATAGATGGAGGAGCTTACGGCACTGCCGGCATTTATAATTCATATCTTTGACGTTGATAACTTCAAACTTGAGCAATACTTCATTAATACTTTACGATCGTTAATGCGAAGTTTTATATAACTAGAGAGGGTTTGATTTAGCTTAGAAGTGTATGTAAGACATAACCTGGTGATCAGCCTTCAGGTGTATGAACTTGCATCGAGTTCGTCTTAGTTTCATTTCACTTCACCTAGAATAGACGAAGAGAAATGTTATAACTGTATGACGTTTTATTTCATTTAGGACTGTGCAAAGACCTATGCAAGATTTTAATGAGTACAACAACAACCATAATTTAATAACAAAATATTGAATGTTACCTAATAACAAGCGTATAAATACCTAATAACAAGTGTTAATGATTGAGACGATATTGAAGGCGTTTCGGGGGACGCGTCAATAAGTCGAAACTTGGGCAGATTACTCCGGGCCTTAAGAGATTTCCGGCTTACGCAACTCTAGGTGCTCTTAGTGAACTCTCTACTTTGCAACGCGTGCTGTTTCAATCTTTCCCACGTCGTTAGACCTTCGGACAATTGTACCTTTCTAAGGGACAAAACGATAATTCGTACCAACCTATTTTTATTCAAAAGGTGGGTGTACAGCCACACGTGTTTGACGCAATAATAATAATCAATAGGGTGTAATGTCATGTCATTCAATAATGATTCGTAGTACGAATGTCAAAATCAAACAAAATGTTTTTACCACGCGGTCGCATTGTGGTTACGCTCTACCTACCTCGTAAGGGTTAAAGGCATACATATATGTACAGCATAATATAGATAGCACCAAACTGTACAATTCTTCAGCTCCATTTTCATATTCTCATAAAATGGTGGATGTTTTTCCATTGTTTGCGGGTTGTTTACCCAATTATGTTGTGGAAGAATTCGGTGTACCTCCCACACCCCATCAATCCTGAGTCCGCACGAGCAAACTGGCTGGACGAGGACGACCTTCCGTGCACCTGACACACAGGGAGATAAAATAAATAGATGTGACAAGTGGAGTGTGTGCCAAGGACGGGATACTTCAGGGATACAGCATTTCTCCCTCACACAACGATTACTAAATCACATAAATAATGTGTACGGATGGCTCATGCTCATCTAAATTACCTGATGTACATATAAAGGTGCGTCTTCACTGCGAGCATTCGCCTGTCATGAGCATTTGGCGTCCATAATAAAGTGCTCATGTTCATTATCATTACAGACAAATGCTCGCAGTGACGACGCACCATAATACACGTATTCTCGCCTTACGAAGCTGCCTAATGTGTTAGCCAAATCTGTCAGTTTTGGGGACATTTAGTAACTAGTTTTCAGCCTAACACAAACCAAAACCTTTAGCTTCCTCTGCTGGCTTTTTTCATATAAAAGAAACTATGTCAAGAAGCTACCAGGCCATAAATTGGCGACCCTCTTTAATTCTGTGTCTGTCTCTACCTTTCGACAACCTCCTGACCCTGCCTTCAATAAACGCCCTACATCAGAACAATGTTTCTGAATCGCTTCCAAACTTCACGTAAAGGCCGAGGGTCTACTTGTAAAGGGCTTAGTAAAGGGATATGATTTGCTCTCACTCCCCGAAGAATTTCTTTGCCTTTGATGATTTTTAAGGGCGGAGGTGTTACTTGAGCTTTGTTTGAGATGCAATATACAATTTAGGGTAGCTACACACCTGCGTAAACTTTAGCGCCGAGGGTTCCGATGAACACGCTGTCAATGCTTTTTGCATTGCCTACAACACACTTGCGGAAGTTTCAGCGCTACGTCGCCGGTCTGCTTATAGGTATTCTCGTAGGTATTCATATTTTGAAATCAAGAAAGTAGGTAGGTTCTGATTCCATTTTGGTACCAACGTTGTAAACAATTTCACAAACAAGGCACTTTGTTTCAATGAAACAGCGTTAAAACTGCACAATTTTTTCAAATATTCATAAGTAGAATTTAATTTATGCTGTGCAGCCATGAAGCATTATTTGCAAGTAATTTTCTGCTATTTATAATGTTTAAAAACTAAGCAAAAACTTGTTATTAAAATTATTCATGTTAAGGTCGTAATTTCTTTACAATGTTTCCTTAAATTTACATAATTTATATGGGTTTTCTCGCAATTACTATAGTTTTTCTATGAATAAATTATTATGAACCACTCTGCACCGTTTGTTCTGTACTAGCTTTCCGCCCGCGGTTTCACCTGCCTCGAATGAGTTTTCCAGTGGAAATGGTTTTTCCGCAGTGCAATGTATCTTATGTCCTATTCCATGATTTAATTTATATAGCTGTATGTGCGTTAAGTTTCATCCTGATCCGTCAGTGGTTGAAACATGATTGAGTAACAAACATCCAATAATTTTTCGCAGACCAGGATAAAAGTAGTTACACAGGTTTTCTGAAAATATGAATGAAAAAACTATGTAGGTTTCCTGCCATTGCCAGACAGGAGAATATTTGCCAACGTGTCGGGTCCAATTAGCCGGCTCTTAAGAAGCGCTCTCACCTTGTCTTTACTCACTACCACCGCTTCGTTTCTTGTGTAGCTTTATATTTGTGTTTCACTCACACACGGACAAACTGAGAAAAGATGTCGATTCTGGCAAGAATATTTTTTAAGCTAAGTAATTTTTATAAGGCTGACTGTATCAGAATTGTCATACAAAACCTCAAGATTGTATTGTTAATACGGGGGGGTTTTGAGGCAAGTATATTATTGCAGTGATACGAAAGTAATATAAATTCTTTTACATGTTGATAAATAAAA
Source organism: Scrobipalpa atriplicella (assembly GCA_029255725.1). Lineage (NCBI taxonomy): Eukaryota > Metazoa > Arthropoda > Insecta > Lepidoptera > Gelechiidae > Scrobipalpa > Scrobipalpa atriplicella. Next base: position 52,466 of record JARACY010000481.1, on the reverse strand, counting down.
TTATAATCTAGCAGCTGTATTTCTCTTATTCATTCAAAGGCTTTTATTCACAATTACAAGCTACATTAATTTTAATATTTTTATTCAAAAGGAAAACAAGGAAACCCAAGGATGATTCTTGTTTGATGTCACAACACTGTCTCGTTTCCGTCGCCTTAAGCTACTTCAAACAAAAGAATTATAATTACAAGGGTACCCTCGGTTTATTCTGTGGAAAAGTGGTTAAATTCGGATGAACTTTAAAAATAGGGAGAAACACCATAATAAATTCTACTTATTCTGAAAAATGCGTCAAACAATCAACTAAACGAAGTCTTAGGTAATTAATAAACGATCTCATGAAATAGTTTTTTTAAACCTCATGTAGATTTATAGAGGCCTTGAAGATGTTTTAAATAGTTTATTGTTATATTGGTATTTAACTAAATTGTTCTTGCTCACATCTATTAAATAGTAAAACTTTTCAATTTCAATCACCTTTGTAACACATTTGTCAGGAACTTACTTCAGAGCTGGTATTTCCACCTTACACAGTTTCCAGTACCTACTTCAAGTAAATAGTAAGAAGGTTTCGGGAGGAGTTGTGTGGTTTCTCAGTCCTCACGTTGCGGAGTCTTGTTTCAATACACTTGATGAAATCAGGAGAGCGTGGCTACACGTGTAATAACACGATCCTGTCACAGATCGAGATTAAAAGAGTTCCCGCAAGTGGACCCACGCGATTCAGACAGAGAAAAAAATAAATTTGCGACAAAAAAAACGTTAACATTTCGTCTCTCTATACAAATTGCCTGATCGAAGTGGTCAATTTGTATAAGGAAGTCAATTTCTTTTACATATTTTTTGTTGTTGTGAATGTTGTTTAATTTTGTTGTTGTTCTGACTAAAAAATAATCTTGTATAGACAGTCTCCTTGGTCTGGTTTCGGCTTTTTCGCAGTAGTTCGTATAGGTCGGTGAAAAATGTTTAAATGTGCTACATCGAGTTATATTATAATAATTAATACGGTACCTAAATACAGTAAAAAAATGTTAAACGACACAAGGGAGAAGATTCTTGCCTTGCTTAGATATGTAGTAGGTTAGGTAACAATACAGTTTGAAAAGGTCACAAAGTATCGGATGGTATCTTCTCCACTTTATTTAGGATTGTGTAATTAATAGTAAGCATCCTGTATTTTGTCTATTACCTTTTATGTAGTTCTTTGCGTAGCATAATAATTCAAATTCATTTTTATTATTATTAAATAGAAGTTAAAAATTACAGTAAAAACCAAGGCTTCTATGAACTATAATTATGATAAGTTAGTAGAGTAATGCTACGCCGTAGCAATATTCGTAGCAAAATGAAAAGATGACTGGGCAGATTACGTATGCGTTGATTTTGTGATAGTGTATTTTAGTTTTAATACATTGGGGATAGCTAAATTATCATCTCACATTTTATTCAATCTAAAATACTTTCATAGCTTTTCCCCTTGTATTCCAAGTATCTCTACCGGCTTAGTCTTACTGGTCATGAATGAAAATAATTATGTAGACAGCACAGCGAGTGGCCTTTTCCATCCAACTGCAGCTGTCAATTGCCTTGTCCAGCCCCACCTGACTGGCTGGCTGACTGGCAGGTAGACATTTACCAAACCACCAGCGTATTTGAACAAATCATTTCAGATCCCATTTTTTTGCTTGTGATTGCTTACTAAACTTGTGAAAGTTCGTAGAATAACGGCTCGCCATACGTAGCAAAGACTATAAAGATTATTTTATATAATATAAGTAGATTTAACACATTAGTGATTTGATTACATTACATAATTATAGGAATTTGAAACGCCGAATTGCCCTCACTTTCAAGTAAAATAGCCCAGTTTGAGCTGGGAAGCTCTGCGAGCAGAGTTGGTTCCTAAGAAGGCATTGTCTTGAGATAATCTTACTTTGATTCAACGCTTAATAAGGCGTTTGTTCTCCAACTGTTTGCTTTTGCAGCGTTAAAGACAGGAATTTTCATATTATACAGACTTTTTATAGTAATTTTATTAATTGCATGTACGTAGTTGTTTAAAATGCTACTAGTTATAACTAATTTGATAACAAAAGATCATCTAAGATTTTTCATCTCTATTGTATTATCAGGAAAATATGAAGTAAGGAATTTTCGCGTTAGAATTAGGAGTCTTTAAAAGCAAAATGTTAAATAGTATATTAGGTAAGTATCGTATATTTTTTTTCCTGTAATATTATAAAATGTTACATATAATACTTACATTATTGTAACGCAATCATGCCATAGAAAGTAAATGTAATTCTTTCTGAGTGGCCCGAGTTACCGATATAGGTTACTATTACCTCAATCAGACAATCAAAGGCAAGTGGCTGGTATATCATTATTATCCACCCACTCATTCAACTACTAGTTTACATTATCGTGTATTACCTACAATTTTTATTTAAGATCTTTTTGTAAAAAAATAGGTAGAAAAATCTCAGAAAATTAGTCCGTTGAGAGAATGTGACGATCATTTTTAAGTAAGTTGACTTATTTTATGTAGATAGAACATTTTAAATTCTTATGTTTACATTTTAAAGTTCAATATGTACATATCGCAGACATTCCGTAGACAAGGTCAAATAGCCAAACATTAATAGCCAAATTGCGTCAAAATTCCAGTATCTCGGTTTGTCACTGTCCCAGGGTCATAAGATTGGAATCTTGCGAGTGAGTCGGCGCGTCGTCCATCACTTCTCTGCCATTGTTTTCACCGGCGCTAAAATTGATGACGTTCAACCCTGCTTGCCCCCACACACCAAGGAAAAAAGGGTTGCCGAGCCTTTGTCTGAGAACGTTCCTAGTCATAATGCTTGGAAAAAATAATTCGGGCAAGTGATTATGGGTTTATACTTACTGTAGACTGTAGGTAGGTATATAGACTGTTCCTACTGTATCCATCTACTTGCATGTTCGACTGGAAGCTATAGAAAAACAAAGAATGTGCCAGCTTCTTCTCCTTCCGTTGAAGAAGTAAGCAAAGGGATTCGAGGGTTACAGTGTATTGACCGCTGTCACTAAAATGAACACATTTCGCCTTAAATTGCCCGCAATGGTGAAAATGCCTTATACGAGGAGTTTTATGCTCTGCCTACCCCGTAAAGGAAAAAGGTGTAACTTTAAGTATTTCAGAAACTAAAAAGTAACTGCTACGGCGTAGTAACCATAGCAATTCTTACGCTACGAATTGCTACGTGAATTTTCTCTTGAATCTCCCTGCACCTACCTGTCTACCTACATATAGAGCAACAAACTGATAGACTAGCGAAGGTCGATAGCTCGATAATTAACGAGCTAGCACAGCCAGATTCTAATCTACAACCTTGCAGACAGCAAGGCGACGGCCTTTTTGTGTCGTATCTATTCATATCTTTGGCTTGATTATTCTGGACAATAGGTGATTAGTGGAAGGATCTTATTAATGAGAGAATGACATTTGATACGTAATGTAGCAATAGAGTTATAATTCTTTGTAAATATCATGGTAAATATGTATTTTTCGTGCATTTTCTCTTGTCACTGTTATACATTAATTTGTCATCTAAGGCTCACTTTGCACTTTTGTAGATCTCAAGATCTCAGATTCTCAAATCAGCTGTTTGAGTAAACTAATGCCAATTTTTTAATTGTTTTAGGTAAGTACACAAGGTGATCATCAAAATGGAATGAGTTTGACGAAAATTCAGAACTTTTGGGTAAGTATTGATGTCTATTAACTAAAAGTTCAAAGGATTGACTAGATAAGTATTGCAATAAAATGGAATATCATATCTTTTTGGATTAGAAATGTTGGTCCTAGAGGCAAGGTTATTTATTATTATTAAGTACATACTTTTTTAGTTATTGTACACGTAGTATGTATAGGCTTTTATTTATGAGGGGATCTTATATTGTTTCTCAGCAATATTAATTACGGATTTGAAATGGCGTTTTGTACTGAATTGATATTTTTGATACGTCCTCAAACTCGATGTAAGTTTCAGGAGCTGGTTTTTATTAGAGCCATAGTCATAATTAATCGCAAGAATCACTAATTTTATCGGTGTTTTCAGTAAATTATTAACTCTATCAGCAAAATTATGTCTTTAACTTGCGGATCAATTTAAAATTGCTATTTCAAAAGCGCCTCGTAGCACCACTTAGAGATAACCCCGCCTTAAGTCTAATAACAGCTTTATGCTGCACTTATACGACCTTTATGCAGGTAATAGCTGACAAGAGCTATATTAATATCCGCAAGTTCTATAAAATTGCTTCAAGTGCACTGAGTTGGATTTTTTTTATTTTTTCCAGATATTTATGAGATTAATGAAATCTTAATGATCAGGGTGTAACAAAAAAGGTTGAATTTGAAACAGGTGAATATGCTCACTAAACTGAACAATTTATTTTCGAAATTTTATTTAGAAAGATTGAAGCATAGCCTGAATCTTTGTCGGTTCCTTTATGGGAAAGTACCTTTAGTAATAATTTTAATAAACATTAAGGTAGATCCTGCCTACGATAAATTATTTTCACTGTTAAAAGGACATAATAAATTAAATAAAATTATGAGTGTAAGTACCTATATAGGTATAGTTTAAGCATATAAAATTTACTTAGAAAACAATATTTGATGCGAAAAGTTATTACAAAAATGAACCTTGTACCACCACATTGTACGATAAAGTAGCGCCATCTGTTATGGAGTAGCGGTTACTATACACAAAGCTTAACACCTGGTTGCACTGCACGACAACTGCACAAGCTACAAACAAACTTGAAAGTTTGTTTTAATACCAAACTTTTTGAAACGTCATAAATTATAATTTTCGAGATTGAATGTTGGTTTTAATGGGTAGGGTATGAACATGATATAAAAGCCGCAAGTATAAGGTATAAATTTACCTATTTATTAGCTAGTTATAAACCGAACGTTACAGACGTTTATAGTTGTTTAACTAAAATTGTAAACAAATATACTATTAAAAATGAATGTAATAAAAGTGGATTTAAATAAAAATATAATTAATATCTAATTTCGACTTTGCTGCAGTGCTACCTCTCTGACTCAGACGCTAGATAAAGTTGTTCTGCTTAACACATTGCTAACAATAAAACTCCGAGCCCAATGTCAAAAACCCAAATATTTTTCGCTGCGCCTAAAGCTTTACAAAATACATTGAAGTGGACACTAAAGCCAAAACTCGGCATTGTAAAACACCCTTGTAACGCTTCGAGTGGGCTCGGCGTCCTCTAAAAACAATATCTACCTACGTCAATCTAAAGACGATTGTTGCCTGCGTTAGCTACAAAGAAGGCATTTTCTTTTGTGAGGCACAAAGGCCAGTGTTCAAGGACGAGGCGGCCTTACATCGAATGTTTGAATAAATGTATAGTCTGTATTATAGCTTCAATATTGCAGATTAGCCCCGTAGCCCGGCCCACGATCGGTCCGCTTACCTGTGAATAGGGTAACAGTGGCCGTCACCTTGCGAACGAGCGGAAAGGTGTGGGCTCCTATCGTAGTTCCGCCAGTTACTGATAGATGGCGTACAGTTGCGAAAGTAGAGACTTGCAACTTTTATTTTTAGTTTGGGAGAATATTTTACTTGAAGAATACTAACGTAGGCTTTGTTAAGTATAATTTCTTTTTGCTTAAAAATACGTTTCATTAATGTATAGATGTGTAGTTTTATATGTATATTTAATACCCACATTTACACTACGCCGTAGCTCGCGTAGCATCTTACTACGAACGATTACGAAAATTATTATTTACGTAGGTACTCAGTTACTAGAATCTCTAGATTTTTCCATTGGGTATCATGCTGTTTTTATTTTTTATTGTTTAATTTAAATGTTTTATACAATGTTTTTCGTTACAAAATTATCTACGCTACGCCGTAGCTTGCGTAGCTATGGACTACGAAAATATTACGTAGCTAGTAAGGTAGTTGACAAAGAAAATATCTACAATTATTTAGATACAGATACTAAAATCTGTATACTTTAGATACAGTATGATTTTCAAAACTTTATCTTCGTTGATAGGTATACCAAAATTGCCGTGGTCGTAGCGAAGGCCGACCAAGAAAACAAATGGTCTATTTATTCGGATACCAGCGAGTCATTATCTCTGCCACTATGGACGGGATAATACTTTTTGTGGCCGTCGTAACAATCTTTTATTTCGGTATTTTTTCTTAGGAAAGCGAGAGTTAGGCCCAAAGATCGCGTGGGCATTTCATTATTATTTTATGGTTTTTAGAGATAGTATTATAATTCACATTATGGTAGAGGTATTATAAAATCATCTTCTGCTTTATCTCCTTCTGTCGTGTGGTTTCTCAGTAAAACATATTAAATGAACCCTGATGTCAGAGTTTTACATCGGCCTAAAATATAAACATCCACCTGGACCGACTGCTAGTCTGCAACTGTCAGTTCATGATTGTGGTTCAGAGTTCATTTTCCTAACCAAATGGAAATCTGTCTTTAACATCTTTTTTTCTGTACTAAAGTTGATTGCACTCATTTGAAATAAATACGAGTAAGTATCGACCTAGTCGCCTACCGCTTTGTTAGTACTGTAGGTAATGAATATTTTATCATTATTCATCGCAACGACAAAAATGCAAACGAACTTGTCTACGTCAAAATATGCAGAAGCGACTCTGTTGTCGTCTAGAAAAAGTAAATAATAAAACCATATTGCTGTAACGTGGGTCGTTTGAGCGTCTGAGGACTCCAGGAGTTCGATACGGCACATGAAGAAATGTCAAAACTGTCTCGGGAGGTTATGTCACCGGGCCGGGGCCGGGGGGGTGCGGCGGCGCGCGCGGGGGCCGGGGCCGGCGCCGCCAGTGCTCACCCGGCCCCCTTGCCGCGCGCATGTCCCTCGCGCCGAACATCCTTCCAACTCCCAAAGCTCCGTTACATAACAATCTTACGGACAAAAACCTCATAGTGTTAAGGCTTATTTCTGTGATCGATAGCAATTTTTGCACGTTTTACAAGCGTATAATATAAGTTAGCGTTACGTAAGCCGCCGTCCACGAAGCTTCGCTTGCCACCGCTTTATGTGATAATCGGTTGTGATATATTCGTTTAGGCTAGCTTTTTGCTCGTAGTTGTCAGTAGATTATTGCACGATTGTTATACTGTTATTGTTGTAACGGAGTCGTCCTTCGGTCGGCCGCCAGACCGTGATCCTTCAACACTTGTTGAGCGTGTCCTGTTTGTTCCTCTTCCTTTGATCCTTGTGTCCGCGTATGGTGAGCGCTGGTCGTCGGTGGAGCGTCGCGCGCGCGTTGCGTACTTGTTGATCGCGCGGGATGCGCGTTGAGCCCTAAGAGTGGCGCGCCACGGTTTCGCGCGGCTGGTCGCCGCCCGGCACGCCATCTGGCGACTGCGCCGCTCCGGCTCGCAGCCCGCTCAGGATGCCAATGACCATGAACAAACCAACCCTCTGTATGTCTTCTTCTATCTTCTCGCTGTTCCTTGCAAGCTTTCTTGACTGTCTGTGCTATCTGTGCTTCTGTTTATCTGTGTATCTATCCTTGGTTTATGTTGTACTACTTACTTATTTCACTCTACACTGACTCTCTTCTCTTTCTCTACACAAAATCACTTAATCTGAGCAGCCACTACAAAAGTAATTCACTTTAACGAACCTCCAACAAAGCACAAGCACACAAAAACTACAAAGTAACGAGTAAAGTAAAAAAAACGTTAACTGAAAACACTTGTTACAAAAACGAGAAGCACACACACAAAAGCTGAAGCGGCGAAATAAGCTAGAGGGAGGCTATTCCGAGTCTCCTGGCTAGTTTGCTCTGCCGGCTGCCAGATGTTTCATACTCTTTGCTTTCCGTGTTTCCTCATTTCCCCACTCACCCCATTCAGCGTTGCGGCCAGTCAGCTGTTTGCCCGTCGTGTCGTGTCATTATGTGCAATAAATGTATCCACGAAATGTTGTTTTATTTTGCGCTTTTGATGTACTCGAACACCCATTACACGCTATTGCTTACGTATTGATAGTATTGTTACTTTTATCGACCACATAAAGTTTTATTACGTTCTTTAAAAAGTATAATCAGTGGTTCTACGACTAACTAAAAATAAAACTTAAACCAATTTATATAGGTAAATGACTACGGACGATTAAGTAGATAGTTACTAAAACAAAACTAATTTGGCTTTAGTGACCGTATGTAGAAATTACTCTTTATTAGAGTGATTTAGTTTTAGTAGTCGTTCGTAGAATCACTGATAATATTTTCAAGTACACGCAATAAACATTCTGTGATCGATAAAAGTTATCATGTTGTATGACGTAAGAGTTTCAGATGCTTTGCATACCTACGTTTACGTTTGCGGTAGCGTGTCCATCTGTACCTACCAACGAACCATGGAAATGCCTCCGAGCCATGCTTTGTAGTCTGTGGTAGCATGGAACATCATTGTTGTGCTAAAATTAGACATCTAAGTACCTGTGTGGGTGGAATCTGCACCGTAATCTGTCCTTGTTTAAGGATTCTGTTCTAGTTGATTGTAGTTGTTGATTTATGCTACCGTTGATGATAATGAATATTAGAATAGGTTCCATTGTTTCAGGAAAGGGTTTGATGCGTCCAAAATCGGATCAAAATACTTGGGTGTTTAGGTATACGAAATAGCTACGTTCTTGAGTTCTTTTCAAAAAAGGGGACAAAGTAATAAAAATCAGATAATAATTTACCATTTTAATTCAATGTTGAAGGTCGCAGCCCCATGGGACGAGGGAGAACTTCATCGTCTGCTGTAGAGAATATTAATTTGCATCAGTAGCTGTGGCGGGAATAACTTATTTATATGAAATTCCTTTTCGATTACGATTTGTGTAGAACTTTCTAAGATGGCGTCACTAGTGTTGAGTACTTTTTTTGTTTCTTCTCGTTAAAATGAAACTGCATACAAGATTATAATGAAATTTGATATAAATGAATTGACTTAAAAACACACAGGCTATCTACTCACTGCAGGAAAATATTTCAGTCACATGACGAAATACTTGAAAATAGTCCCGAGTGAATTTGCGGAACGGAAAGCTAAAAATGGCGCTATAGGTACGGATCCAAAACATCATATTATACGAAACGTATACGAAAATTATGTTGCGGTACCTGCCTACTTTAATAATCTAGCAGGAAGTCAATAAACTTCAGGAAAATATTTCATAATAATAAAGACAGGGCAGGCAAATAAAGTTGGGGCGGGCGGTCGATTTATGTGCCGGCATCTGCCAAGAGCCACGCGGCCTCTCAAATAATACTTACTGAATGATTGATAGTAAATAACCACTACCCTCGGAAAAATACTTAAATATTAGATGGAGAAAAGATTGTTTTAATTGTTCAAAAACTTATACCAAAAACTTAGGAGTAGTGTGCAAAGAAGAAGAAACGTCTAACTAAACATTTTTAACGCAGCGAGTGTGATGAGCACCTTTGTGTCGGGGGCGACACGGGGCGGGTTGTTTGAGTGACCCATCCCTAAATTATTGCAAATACTGTTTAATTTAGTTTTTAATTTGTTCTTATGTTGTTATTTTAACCGTATATTAAGTTCCGTTTTCAATAAAACAATGTATATGTTTTTGATTGATAACATATATAATAACATATATAATCTGTTACCTATGTAACAGAGCCTGCTCTGGATAAATGTATTCCTACAAATACTCATTTCACTATAAATACCACTCAAGAAACAAAACAAAAGCCTATAAACTTCCTATACACCTATTTACATAACCACGATAATCACTTCCCGCAAGTAGAGTAGGGAATACAAAACACTCATTCGGAGATGGATTTGTTACTATTATATCATGTTTAAATGATTCAGTGGCTTACTCGTGTAGGCAAACAAACAAATAAACAATTGTGTTTACTTATTATACGTGTAGCTGTAGGCAATCGTGTTAATAGCTTAACATGGTTAACGACGGTATTTATTTCGGTTCTTAATTTATATTTGCCCGTCACTTTCATGAATAGGAAGGATAAATTAGATAGCACTTCAACACTCATTAAATCAGGTTGTACTTAATAATTTCATGGATACGCCCAACTAAATACGATGTAGTGCCGAGTACTGATCAAAGACTTCTAAACACAGTTTATATACTTTGAAGTCTTTGTACTGATTGACTAAATACTGGGTATATGTTTTTAACAAAAAAATTGTCATATTCTAGTTTTCATTAAAATAACTGGGTAACTATTATAGTAGACTGAGAGAGTTTTATTTTTGCAAGACCTCAATCCTGATTATTGAAACAGTTCACGTTACGATGCGGCTTAGTATTCTCTACTAGACCCGGCTGGTGCGATAAAAATAGCCACCTTTATGACCCTTCGCAGAAATTCTATTACGATCCCTAATTTATGATGGGATGAGGTTGTTATTTATAAAATTGGACATCACTGAATAGCTAATAAAGAAGTCATCTTTTATAATAAGAAAATCATATTTTTATGATCATGACATTTATGAAACATAGTGCCATATGCCAGTGCTATAACAGGTATCTTCTGGGTGAGCTCGCTCCATCGTCGACTCTGTCACTGTTATCCCTAGAGTTAAGAGCAAACCTACACCTAATTTAAACAAAATATATTTTCCCCTATGTTTTCAACTTTTTGCTGTCGTACTACTGATAAGCTTCGTAGCAGCGTAGGCAGCTCACGTAAATGCTACAACAGCTCTACGACAGTGCTATATGAGTGCTACGCCGTAGTAAGCCAACGTTAGCACATTACATAAACCATGTCATATCTATTTGACAGGTTTAAAGACACAATTTGAAACTCATGAGAATACCATATTTTATTGGACCATATTTATGAAAGAATACAAAGTTATTTTTAGGTACAAGAGCGTTCAAAGTTGTCCTTGATTCCGGTTTACGTATAATGCAACATGGTGGTGCAATCTGGCTTGTGCATGCCGCAATATGCTGCCGTTCATATTACAATGTGCTACGCTTTATGATTGGGAAGTTTCTTAAGGGATCAATAACATCTGTAAATTTCTGTCTCCCGTTTTACATAACATGACCATCCTGACAGCAGGCAAGAAATATTAAAAACATGCTATGTAAAACGGGAGACAGAAATTTTAAAGCGATAAACCTCGACACGGTTTCATTTCAAGACAGCGATGCAAACTGGCAACTTACTTATCTAGCTATGATTCAAGGATTCAGTGAAATACAAATTAATATTTTGAAATGTCCTATAAGTAGCACGTCTTCGTCACGATATAGTGTTTTTAATAATATATAGGTACATATGTGAATTGCAATAGACAATAGCTTAAGCGTTTCCGTTCCTTACCAAACCTTTTTTTCATATTCCAGTTCAACTTGGCTAAATCTTTTAGTACTTAAGCTGTCGCTATCGCTATACTTTCGCTGAAGTGGTCTCACCAATATTGATTTAATGATTACCGTCGAGGCCGCACGCGACTAGCGCGAAAGTGAAAACCAGATTCAACACTTTCCTTCGGCCCCAATAAGCCCTGGTGTATAACTTTTTGACCTTCTGATGCCACGCGAAATGTTCAATGCCGATATTTTTATTATAGAATGGATAGTCTAATATTCGTCTGCTGAATCTGCTGATTCTAACATGAATGCTCGTTTAGGTAATGTACCTGCATTTACTGTTGCCTCAAAAATGCCCAGGCTATACTGTACCGGAAACTGATCAGCCGGAATGTACTCGTACTTAGCATAGTTACACTGAGATATGATAAAGAAAATTGCATTTATAAACAAAATTTGATTTGAAACTGAGCTCTTGAAAATTAACAACATGTAATACTCCGTATATGATGCCGAGTTACAATAGGATATCATACACACTACAGTAAGTAAAGGATAAACCGAATGGTGAGTTCCTTGTGAATGTAAAATTTTTCTCTGCACTCATTAAATTCAGTATCAAGCGAGGATAACATATAGCTCTTGTGCAAAAATATCCTGAAATGTTGTGTTCAGTATTATGGTTTAGTAGGTTTCGGTTGCCAAACATTTTCTTGGCATACAAAGGGTACCTAAGACATTTCGCAGCTATACAGAAACAATAATAACGTTTCATATCTGAGCCGTTTGAGCCTGCTTCATTCATCACCACAAAATGAGAGTAGGAATTTTAAGATGTTTTTTGCGCGCCGCGTAGCGTCGCGTCGCTTGCTGGTGTAAACTAAACCAACTCATAAGTGGGAATCGGACCCATAACCTTCGCACCAAAAGCCCAACTCACGCCACCACATAATACCAAATTCCAATTAATAATAGCCTTATATTTCCTTCAGTTAAAACATACAATAGACAGAAGCGAGTATGATTTTCCACTAATTTTTGCCTCGCTTAGTAACAATGTAAACTATCTCCGTGGTCTAGCGGTCTTAGCCATGGGCTCACGACCCGGAGGTCCCGGGTTTGATTCCCGGCTGGGGACAATGATCTTGTGTTGTTGGTTCTAGACTGGTTAGGTTAGGTTAGGCAAGCTAATCACCTGATTGTCCAAAAACAATGATAGGATTATCATAGCATGGATATGCTGTCGGGTGTAAATAGCCGGTCCTGCGCCTGATTTCTCTCTGGTCGTGTCAGTCAATCTGTCCCATCAGAATAAGAGATTGAATGAATAGAGAGTTCACTTGTATAAAGCGCAAACACTTGGGCACTAAAAACTAGCCCCACGCAGTTGGCCGTTCTCAAGGAGATTGGCCGCCATCACCGAAAATCGGTTGGGAGGACTACCTATTACAATAGACAGAAGCGAGTGTGATTTTCCAGTAATTTGTGCCTCATTTCGTAACAATGTACAGCCATGCCACAATTCTCCATCCCCCGAGAGCTTCGGATCGCAATTCAATTGACAAACGGAATTACGAGATGTCAGTAGAATTGGATTGTCCACTGACTTTAGCTGGAAATTGGAACCGCTTTTCAGTTGAAAATGTTTAGTTTTGTTTTACCAAACCAAATAGTTGTAACAAAGCATGCTTACGGTCCACTCTACAATCTGCCGGATACTAGGCGGGCATCTTAACCTTTATTGTATTGCGCTGCTCATCAGACCTATGGATGATTAGAACATGTCTTTTGTGCTAGTATTTTGCTGGCTCTTGAACTCGAAATAACTTTTATTGTAGAGCCACTATCATTGTACACATTTAATATCTTCATGAAAAATTTAATAAGTCTGGCAAAGTCGTTAGGCAAATAAAAACCTAAAAATAAAATCACGTAGTGCGCTTAAGCGTAGCGAGTATATTGCGCGTATAGAGTTGATAAGAAACGGACGCACATTATTGAAATTTGGTGACATACCTACGCATAACATTCAAATGCCTACCTTAGAACATGCATCGTGTTTTGGTACTTACGTAAGAGGAATAAAGCCTGAACGAGATTGCACGTGTGACGTGGGTGGGTGGCAGACTGGAAGACGCCCACGGAATTGAATCCGTTTGCAAGGACAAGTTATTTTTGTTTGTTTTTACTACAAATAGATTAGTTAATCGCTGGCAGATAGCAGGGAGTTGTATTTCAGAGAGATAAGTTTGTCTCCGCGATAGTAGTCTATGAAGGTTAAAAACAGAGACAGATAAGTTACGGCTTCCCCGATCAATTTTTACCCAACAGACTTCTTTAGGATACGTTTCTCTACAATATTGAATGTTATTTCTCTACAATATACCTATAGAATGTTATGGACTAAACGGATTGATGGTTTTAAACAATGTTGATTTGTCAGCATTGGTGAGGAACAGTGGAGTCCTACTCGTTTAAGTTTTGATTCCAACCAGTTTAAACTGGGTATTTAGGAAAGTTTTACTCTTTTAGCCCAGTTTTAACTACCAGCCAGTGACTTCAGTTAGTTTTTTATTCTTCCTTACTTCTTACATATGCCACAACTCAGACGAAAGTAGAGAATTTCATCAAATACAAATCCTGGCTCGGCTGCTATCTGCACGGTAGGTCGGTCACAGCAAACCGCCTACGATATTGAACCGTCTATATTTAGATATGATTTCTTTTCTAAGAACTCCATCGCTTGACTCCTTATCCAACAGAAGTGAAAATTTATTTTATCTTCTGTCTTGTCGTATTATTTAATACAGTATTTTCAGTAAACTGTTCCTGTATGTTTTTTTAGATAAAGAAACAGGTAACAAACTTTTCCTTTGAAAATAGTTAACAGAGTTAAAACCTATTGATTTATAGAGTTCAACGTTCCCGTCCGTTATTTGTGCTAGCGACGAAGAGAACATAAATAAAATAAATGTTTCTGCTAGTTCTGCACTAAAATAACCATATTCTAAAGCAATGATTTTAGTTTCGTATGAGTTATTAAATTTTAGTTTCGTGTGCCTAGTGGCCACTACTGCACGTCCCTTGGACTGACACATGGCAGACAGATTGACTAGAAAGAGTTACAGTTCTGACAGGAAATGTTCAGGTCTGTAGAGATGCTACTGCACTAGACCCAGTACTGCATAGGGAAAGCTGGTTGGAGAATAGGTAACTCGGTCATACGAGGTTAGTTCGGGGCTAGGTAATCTTGCATGCGACCCATATTATTCTGGGTCAACAAACACAATGTTGCAAAACGAACAGACAACGTGAATATCTCAGGTAAGGTTTTTTCTTATTGCCCTTCATATACACGCACTAGATAAAAATATCACGTTTTTTTTTTTGCTGTTATGGACGATCTGCTAGTACCCTGAAGTCAGTCTGTGAATGAAAACGCCAAAAAGGCCTCTGACAAGAATTTTACGAAAAATATCAAAAACACGGAAGTGAAGAGAAGACAAACTAATTAATTCAGCATACATTATCAGAACTAAACTGAAAACCACCTTATAAATTCTATTCATGAAATTTTAAAATACCGGTGTAGTAGGTATGTTTTGTGCGTAATCCTTTATTTGTGAGTCCGGCGTCCGTCTCGCACCTGACTGGATCATATTTTACCTATACATCTTTACAAAAAAGAAAATAAAATAAACGGAAAAAATTAGTTTGGGAAATTAATCTAACAAATCGTACGAACCGCTTGTTTCAGCAGAATTCAGTCAAAACAAAGCGACGGAAGCGCCGCGCGGTTGAACTTAAAAAACATGTCGTCGTAGTCAGAAGGTACTGCTACTCGCCGACAGGGGACGCTGAGTAAAAGTTAACTTTGAAAGTTGTGGTAGATTAGAGACCCTAGAACTGGGTGGGTGGCTTCGAATGAAAGAAATGGTATTCACCTCATTCGTTTAAAATCTTTGTTTTGAAATAATTAGGTATATTGCAGTTTTATTTCATGATTTTCACAGAAAAATCAAGTCTATGATGTTCTAATAAATATATCGTAGAGCCTCATCAACAATAGATTTTTTTGCATCTATTTATTGAGCCTTAAATTTTTACGGTATGCCAATTTTAAATCGCTTTCTGTCCATAGAAAAGCGAATCTACGATCTATTGCGGTTTTTAAGCGTTAACTTGGCACCAAAACAGCTTTTTAGCCATAATAGTGCTACACTAATACCAGCTATTTTTGGAAAGGTTTGTGTAGGCTTTCGGCTAGTAGGATTGTAGTTCCAATGCCAAAACTATTGAGATAGCCATTTGTGGCACGAGGCAGGCATACTCTCAGCTTAATATTGCAAACAATGTTTATTTTTGGTTCCGTTTTGTTATTTCATTAGATCGTCTGCCTTTCACGTGAAATTGAAGCAACAGATCAATAAGTTTTTTTGTATGGAAATAACAAATTCAAGGCTGGAATGCACACCAAGGAGAAATAAATAAAAATAATGGCTAGGCCAGGACAGAATGTTAAATAAAATTTCTAGTTATGTTTTCTTTTTTGACGCCGAAGACACCTTACATACAAACTACAATACATGAGACGTAATAATAATACAAAAGACAATTATTTTTGAACTTTAAAAGTATTGAACTTTGAGCTTTGCTTTCCAGCGAAAATTATTTATTCTGATTCAGCCTATCTACTGAAAGGTAGGCCACTCATGCTACACTACCTACACCTTGTCTAGATCGTCCCTGACCCCTCCACGCGAGGTCGCGTGATCATCCACGGTTGTATCGTTGATCACAGCAGATAGGCATACTGCTACCGGCCCAAGGACTGCGCAGACCGACTGCATTCTGTTATCTTCTCTTCTTTTCGTGTGAGTTTCGAGTCGGTCGACCCGATTAATCCTGGTTTGTAGACGTATACTGCCTAGTATCACAGCTAATAGACCTCTGAAATCGTTTGTATTACGACCACTATCAAATACAGCAACCGGGACCGACAGCTCATAGTGTCTTTAGAAGCACGGAAGCCTTTTTTACACATCAGGTGAATCAGCCTTCATTGTTCTAGTCCAACTGGGGAATAACTCACACAATGATAAATTAACAAATATCAACGTTGTGTTCCCCCCGCTGGAAATAGAACCCAGGACCTCCGAATCGAGACGTCAGATCTCAGACCACTAGACCTTGGAGGCAGTCTTTTGATAATTTTCTTTTAGCTCTAGTCTATTTAGGCTAATGAGAGAGACAAAGTCGCACATACATTTACATATTTGAATCTACCGGACTGCCACAATTACTAGCAAATAATTTCAAGATGACGTCAGAAAATTGGAATTTGTAAAATATGCAGTCGTATTGCAGCACTTGCAGCCCGTCTGTATTACATTAGGCCTCTTTTGTTTACCTATACCACTACCTAGTCTTTGCCTATCGACGACGACCTCTGCATAGAAAGTGCTGTGGAATTGGGTTAGAGTTAGAACTAGAACTCATCTATCAATCCAAAGTCTAGTATGATTGTTGGGTTCAAGTGTCGGTGGATTGATCAAAGCGGGATCAAAGTCAAAGTGTGAAACGTTTCCTTACCGTCATCTATTCCTACTTGTCCTACTAAGATTATAAATGCGAAACTTTGAATGTTTGTATGTTTGTTACTCAATCACGCTTCAACCACTGGACGGATCGGGAAGTAACTTTTCACATACCTAGGATATAGGTTAATTGGAAAATAAGATGTTTTCACCGCGAGAAAACCTTCATTTCCACGGGAAAACTCATAACGCGAGTGAAACTGTGGGAGGAAAGCTGGTTAAAAATAAGTGTGACCTTAGAAATGCCGCACAAGTAAAAGTTTTCGTTTTAACGCTAGAGAACTGTTGAATAAAGTTTGGTAAATAAATAAGGTAAGTATGACTTGGAATACTAAAGTTATTATTATACCTACTGCAGAAAATACAGACCTAATTTCCACGGGAAACTTATTAAGCCGTGTCAATATCTAATGTAAAATAACTGTAAAATTAAGTATCTGTATAATAAGTACACAAAGCTTAACAAACTCTAGAATATAGAACAAACACCGTCGCTTTAAACGTTCCGGTTTACACAGTCGAGGACACACACAAAGAAACACGCATCCAAACCAACATACAGTTACGTATAATGAAACGCAAATGAATTTTAATTAAATATAATGAAATCCGGAGGTTGGTAACGTACAGTATTATTTTTAATACGTGGATTGCGTGATCTCTTTAATCATACCTCATTTTATCTTCAGATGAAGTCCAAATTTGTATTTTATGAACAATATGACAATTTGATAAAATATATGCAACTCCGGATATAACGTCAGCTTTGCAGGGCATGTGACTTCCACATTGGGGTATTTGCCATACTTGCCACGCTTGGCAGGCGGATGTCAGGTCCTTGAACACCCGGTAATGTACTTACTGACTTAAGAAAATCGGTAGAAGAGTGTGGCAGATAGGTTAAACAAAAACATCATTTACATGAGCTTAGAAAAATGCCAAGTTCTCTTCTCTCGTGCCGCACATAACTCAATTGGGTTTAGAACGCGCTAAAAACTCCACAGGGACCGCGCCTGCGCTCTTATCTCTGCTGAAATATTTCACACTTTACATTGGTTTTTGTGGGCGAACGTGTGCCGGAAATCTAACGTATGTCCATCGATTTCTGCATGCCAAATATCATGTGTTCTTTCTGCCAGAACGGAGTATGGAAACAGAGAATGAAGCATAGATATTCGAAGAAATAAAATTATAAGTATATTTGCGAATGGAAACGATTGAATGCTTATAATTTAACGTTTTTTAACGAAGCTTTTTCTTCATTATACCTGAAACATGTAAAAAAGCTTACTGAACTTTCACATTCAACCTAAATCCAAATTAGGCAGTGACATTAACATTAAAACCAACTCAATAAAACAATAAAGTGTCGTTGGAATTAATTACGAAATTGTTGGATCACTCTCCTGAGATGAAACAATAGCACAAATTAAGGCCCGTATTTATAATTAGCTCTCAAGAGTGACAGCGAATTTGAGTTTGTATCAGAAATGTCATTTCAGTACAAAACGACCTGTCAAATCCAAACTTAATATTGCTCTCAATCTTGAGATCGCTTTATAAATACGAGCCTCAGGGTCATTCGGACTTTCAAGTCCCAAGAGAATCCGAGCAGGAACATGACGTATGGCCACCTCTAACGAGGTAGGCTGAACTGGCCGATACAGGAAATTCTCTCAGACTATCACCAGCTCTACCAGACCCTCCGTAACAGCCTCCTACAACAAAACTCAAGCCTCTAATCGACTGCCGGGGATCAAAGCTTACTGGTCACCGCCCACTAATGGCTGTTATACAAATTGTATAAACGCTGGATGCCTCCGGGCAGCTGGCTTGCCGTATATCCTCCATTTTATTGTTATTTTCCGTGGTACGGTTTTAATTGAAAAAATTGTAGCCATTGTCAAAATGGATTTAGTAAGTGCACTCATTTAGCTTGTTGTTCCGTTTTGTTTCAGTTGGTCCGTAAATAAATGTTGCTTCCGTTCATTTGTAAAATGCTTTCTTGGTTCACCAGAAAAAAGTGAAACAACCAGGATGCTTCTTCTCAGAATCTTTTTTCTTACTCCTTTCAATTTGAACGATACATTGTAAGTCTATCGAAAATAAAGATAGATTTTCTTAGCACTATAATTACGCTTCAACGAAGATTCAACCACTAGTCCGACATTCAGGTGCTTTGTTCTAATTATAACTTAGGTAAGTCCATGCGTCATCTATAAGTTAAATAAAAATTATGATGCCTTGGCACTTTATAAACTAAACACTTTCTAAATAAACTCGTCAGTTCTGCAAAAAAAATGAAACGGAAAAAAGCTTATTCTAAACAAAAATATTTACTTATCAAAGTACTTTTTAAAACCCCGGAAACCGCGAGCACGAATTCCGGGAAATCTCGAATCCCGGAAATCGCCGCGTGGTGGGTAGAGTTTCCCGGAACACCCATGCACCGCATTTCATTCACCGCGTTGCATTCTGAGAACAATAACTTCGCTTCTGCAACCGAAAGCCTTAAGTAGGTTCCGCTTATCTCGTATTGAGAGCTTCTTAGAAATCTGGTAAGAAGGAGCATAGACATTTTTACTTCATTAGCTGCCTCAATCTCTCTGATTGCTAAAATACTCGTATTCGTACAATATTTTACTGAATACAATTTTCAAAACGTAAGCGTAAAACATATAATAAAAATAAATTAAAATCAAGAAATGTTCATCAAAGATCATGCATAAGTACATTACACACACACATCCAGATGTGACATGCAGGTTGTAAGAAGGTCGACGCCTAAATTGCAATAAACCCATGAAATAAACAGATACCTAGCATTTATTTTCGCGTGTCAGGTTACAGAATCAGCTGGTAACACATTTCATTTTTTATCGGAGTTATAATTAAAATAATGAAATTAAAATATCTTTGTTTTTAGGTACTGAAAGTTCCCTAATAAATGAGTTAGTAACGTTATCTTGGATTTAATATAGCAAGTACCTACCAAAAATAACATTATTGATTATGATACACATTTATTTTTACCCAGAACCGTAGCTATAATTTGCAAATATCCTCGGTGAACCGCAATCCAGTGTTTATTGCGTTTTTACACCCGTAAATGTGGGTAAATCCAATCGGATTTATGCTTTAAGCTGGTTCCGTCCATTTAATCGGCGCGTTAACGGTCTGAGGCGGAAATGCAGAAGTATACGAGATATACGAGCTATATCTCAGAGATTTTATTCGAATGAACGTCTTGCGGTTACGGAAGCTAAAAATGTGTGTTTTTAAATTAATAGACTATGATACGATGTTATTTGTAATTTAATTAAGTGAAAATATTTATTCTCGTGACACAGAATACTTTTTTTACTAAAAATTGGTCAAAATACTTGTGTAAAATAAAATAAATTTCACTCACCTCATGTCAGCTGATCAAGTCATATGATATGTTTTATAAGTAGAACAAAAGTAATCCTAAAATTAAAACATATTATGAAGTCCGCGACATATTTAGTCGCGATAATATTTCGAAATGGCTCGTTTTTAATTTTATGTACACCTAAAATCCGGAAGTGATAGTGTAGGGAAGCGGGTGGTGTAGGATGTCCTCCTACAAGACAAGATAACCTTATTAAGTTTGTGGGCGGTTAATCTATAAAAGGTTAGAGGGATGCACTAGGGCCGCTTCTCAATTTCTCACATCAGGTTTTATACTCCCACGGTTTTTGGATTAAATTACCTATTATCTCTGCCCCTGTGAAGTTACCTACCTACTATGCAAACCTAAAAATATACTATTATGAATAAAAATTTAGCATAACTTATTGAATATTCCTCCCTCTTAGTTAGGTAACAATGAACCTATTTATTTCATTTCCTTAATTCTTCTTCTTCTGTCGAGTGGGTTTCGAGTCGAGTCGATCGACCCGATGAACCCTGGTGTCAGAGTTTTTAAACCGCCTATAGCACAGCTAATAGGCCTCTAATGAGTTCTCCCGTGGAAATGAAGTTTTTTTTCCCCTGTTGAAAAGTAGCCTATGTCCTCTTCCAGGACGTCACTCATATAAGATGTGCCAAGTTTCATTCCGATCCGTCCAGTAGTTAAAGCGTAATTGAGTAACAAACATCCAAACTCTCGCATTCGCATACCAGACCAAACATTCATTGTCCTAACCAAACCGAAGAAAATATTTTAATAAATCCTAACACGATCGTCTGTTTGCCCCCAGATGCGAAGACGGTGGAGGCGGCGCGGCGACAGGCCCGGCGGGGCGGACGGCGTCGCTGCGGCTCGCCAACGGGCGCGTGGCGGCGCAGTCGGCGGAGCAGCTGCCGCACTCGCCAGCCGACTGTGCCTCCGTGCGCATCAGCATCGACAACACCAACACATGCTGCACGGACTCCCTCGTCACGGCCCTTGACGATGAGACGCTGCTGCTCGGTGAGTGTAGTCAGTAGTCGTATGTGGTCACAATACTATAGATAGATATAGAGGATTTGCGAATAAGTATTATTAGGATCCTATTTTTCTAACTCTAGACTGATCTAATCGCCAAATTTTTAATAAGTGAATCAGCTCCATAGTATTCGTATCTGAAATTTGGATGGAGTTGCAAGAGCTGCAATGTTCTAGCTTTGATATTTATAGCATTTTTGGAACTCGTATTGAAATAACCGACGGAACGATAGAATCTACCTATAATGTTAGAAAAGATTTTCAACTGACTGAAAAGAAACATGAATATTGATTCGACCGGAATTAATATTCATATTTTTTCTTGCATGTTAATGACTTTCTTAGAAATTCCTTTACCAATAATAAAATAAACTACATAAGCATAAATAACTAAATATACCTAATGCCGGTAAGTTACAAAGGCACAGTTTGTAACACGAGGCAAATAACCTCCTCATATTTTTATTTTCCTCGCAGGTAAATTACGAGGTAGCAGTTATTCCTTAGTTGAGTTATTGCCCGTACCCCGGGCACCCTTACTTGGTAAACGACGGTGGCCCATTTACTCACGACCTGGACTCAACTGGAAGTATTGAAAAATTAAGTCACGTAGAGAACTTCTGCGGAGGAAAAATGTTAGCGACTCTATCGCCTATAGGTACGACTATAATAGGTAAGGTAGATGAAGGTATTGCCTCAATCAGTTTCTTTAAACAACGCTGCTAACTGCCACCGAGGTCTAGTGGTGTGGTCTGAGCCATGGACTGCCGATCCGGAGGTCCTGGGTTTGATTCCCAGGAGGGAACACAAAGTTGATTATGTATTTGTCACATATCACTTTGTGTGATTTTCCCCAGTTTAGTTATTACAATGCAGGCTAAATAACCTGATAGTATGGAAATAGAAAGATTCCATGCTTCGGAGGGCACGTTAAGTCGGTCTCAGCCGCTGTCTTTGATAGTAGTCGTTATACAAACCATGTCAGAGACCTATTAGCTGTGCTATTAGGCCGTTATAAAATAAAAATCTGACACCAGGGTTCATCGGGTCGATTGACGCGAAACCAACACGACGAGAAGAAGAACCTTAAGGTCACGACTATAATAGGTACGTCTACATGATTTAGCATAAATTGCAGCGGCTAAAGCGATGTCTAAGAAGAGATTTCTTCTAGCCAACCCATGTGTTGTATCAGGCAGGAGGATTGAGTAATGTTAAGTCTTATATGCAGACCACGACGTCCTGAATATACATGTACTGTAATGTAACTAACCCGAACTGTGTTTAGAACCTTAAAGTACTAAGGTTACTAACATTTGCTGGCTAATAGAGAAAGTTTTCGTACCTTCTTCTTGTTACAAATTATTCTTGAGCCGGTCAGTCACTAAAGCCAGTGGTTCTACTTGACCCGATATGAATAATTTAGGTTTCTGTAGTTACTGAGTAGTTGTTTTAAAGATTATATCTTATCTTATCTTATTTAGCCGTTAGTGTCCCACTGCTGGGCAAAGGCCTCCCTCAGAAGTATTTTTTTTAGGAAATGGAATTTTATAGATACTCATAAGTTATTTCTACTTTACGAAGAAACATAAACTTTTCACCATTGCCTTTTCCGCACGTGTAAGTCTAGACTAACATTATTTAAAACAAGAATCAACATACTCGGAGCTAAGTTTCTTAGTTCTCTTACGAAATCTAAACATCTTCAGGCGCATAAACTTCCTACGAAGCTATACAGACGTCGTATTTAAAATACACAGGTCGGTAGGTACAAGGGAATAACAAAGGAAGAATATAATACAGTATCTTCACAATGCTGCTGTAATAAATCGCTGTAGAAACTACTAATTATGAAAGTAGGACAAGAGGAGAAATGCGGGCATTATAGAAACAGTTATGATGACACTGTAATTTTTCTTTGCTTACACTTTAGGACATTTCAATACCTTTAAAAAATCTTTACCTACCTACCTACTAATTAACGTTGGAAACAGCTGATGAAAATATAAGTAACTACCTATATAGTTGTTATTTTTGAACTCTACACCTATTTATTAATCTAGAAGCCGTCATTTCTAATATCCACTTCTTTGATTTCAAAGAATGTAATTAGAAAGTCATAGTTTTTTGACATCCTTATAAACTCCTCTGCCAGCAACCCAGCATTCAGCAACGAAGAAGTGTGTGAATCGTCTTATTAAATAACAAAATTTATAAATGTGGGTTTTTTAAAAGTCAAATTATGCAAAACCCTACTGGAAATGCTATAAACATCTAATTTTCATTTCACCCGTGCGTAATAAAATAAATAAAGTCTGCAAAAGCGTTTTTGCTTCAACTTGATGTTTTATCAAATAACCATTTAGAAGCAAGTGGGCGTGTTGCGTAGGAGTCGACGCGTGTAGGCGTTTTCACAGCTCGTTTAAACGCGCTCCGGCGATCAGTGTTTAGTACGACAAGGATATAAATGAAGGTGTGTGAGGGAGGGCGCTGCATTGTGTGAACAACTGTCTTCCTTCTTATCGAGAGGGCTTCGAGTCGATCGACCCGATAAACCCTGGTGTGGTGTCAGAGTTTAAAAACCGCCGTCCATTATAATATCATTACTCATATAAATGGACATTAAACTCAAAAACTACTGGACAGTTTTTAGAAATTCTTTCACCATTTAAAAGCTACGTTCACCTTGAGTAACAAAGGCTACTTTTTACTGCGGTAAAATATCGGATTTCCACGGGAAAACTCATGGAGCCTGAGCTGTCAGTAATCATCTTATAATGGACAGAGTATAATAGCACAGCTAATAAGCCTCTGGCACCATCTTTGACAGTTCTCACTTTGAGCTGTCAAAAATAGCGTTGGCAACGTTAGTTCGTTATTTTTCTACGTTCATTTAGAGCCTTGTCGTATTGTAACGTAGGGTTAACGACAAGACTCTAGGGACTTCAGCAATTAATCCTATTTGTTATACCCTAACTCGATATTTGAAGTCGCTTAGCTGAAGGGAAAACAAGTTACAATATACGCTTGTGGAATTTTAAGTAGGTAAATTAGATTCTAATAAAATAAGTACTTAGCCGTCTGATAGAAAATGGTCACTGTAACATAAATTATTGTCTTTGTGAATAATGATGAATGTAAGTAATATTTGCGTATTCGTACGATTACTGGCAACACATAGCTTCTCAAAAAATTTAATGATATCAGATGCTTTTTTTTACTTTTGATAATGGAGCTAGCTAGCTCCTCTTATTTGTTTGACTTTTGAGAAAACGGCTAGACAATATTCCAGGATAGTTAAAGCACAAGCCCTTTTTTTACGTATATAATCCTATACTTACTTACTTAGTAGTAACTTAGCTGTTAAGATAACTCAGAACGCTTGAAAACTTCAACAACAGTTTTACATAGACCTTCAAATGGATAGACTGACCTTTTTTCTAACAAATTCTGCACGAACTTTCTTGTTAGAGTCACGGAATGTCCTCGAAGTCTCTTGAAAATTTAACCAAATAGTGAGGGTCAAGATCGGCTTTTATCCCTGGAGCGTGAAAAGCCGTGCAAGTTTAATACCTTCGCCGCCCGGGACGGTAATTGTCGTCGCAAATGGGTTTCATATCCGCAAGACCTGTCGAGTCATCGCACCTTCTGCTTTTCCTGAAATCTGCTCCATGTTAATACGAAGATTCTTCAAGTACAAATTTGAAAAATGCTACCACTATATTAGGGTATAAACCTACCTAACTAAGGAGCTGAAAATTTCTTCTCAAGGAACATGGCACGACAATGTATTTTTTCATTTTTGAATAGAAGTATCGCAAATTTTGACGATTACAAGTCACTCTAGATTTTAAACCTATACTTGGAGACGTTTGCAAACAAACGTGTAGTGATATGATAGCTCACGTTTTCCGTCAACTAAAAGTTAGTCTATTTTTGAAGACGTAAAACTAGCTTCATGAAGAGGTACCTATACCTAAAGCTAAGGAGATCAAAGACTCGTGTTCCTCACCATCAAACGTGATGACACTTGACCACGTGACTTCGTCCTTTCTGCAAAAACCCACATAATTTCCAAGACCAGATATAGACCTTCATCTTATCTGTTTCGAGTAGGAGTCAAATGTCAATTGAAAACGTGTATTGAATCTTTCCACTATGAGCTCTCTTGGAAGTAAATGTATCATACATAAATCAGTAAAAATATGCAAAAATAAGTACAAAAGCAGTGTCATCTGTTTGACCTTGTAAATATTTGTCTTGATAAATGAGCTATTTAACAACATTTATTTCAAATGTCTAAATGTACTGAAATATTTGGTTCATTCATCATGTTTAGTTATAAATAGCCACAAGACTTTACGCTTTTCGCGTATTTGTAGAGCTACAGAAAAATTACGTCACATAATTTTACGTTTCTTTGAATGCCGGATCTAGACGTTTCTCATCCGCAATGAAACGCAACCATTACGTGTCGAAAAAGTCATAAAAGCACTGGTTGGCATAAATTAAATTATGCGAAGACGGTGTCGGGCCATTAAGCAGGTTCGCAAAGGACGTGAATTCGGGTAACAGGAACATGCTATCAAACCGTTAGCATTGACCATGACTGGGCTTGCATAGAGTTGTAGAGACAGAGGCGGCACGCGCATGGGCCGTCATAGCCGCGCGCTTTGCCGCCCGGTCGCGTCGCGTGCCGCTTGCAGTCCTCCGCCGCCTCGCCACGCGCTAACATGCCGCGGTCGCGCACCCCAACCTCATAGAAAGCTCGCGAACTTCTCAATACATCGCCAAATTTCAAGGAATTTGTGTATCAGTTATTGTTTAGTGCAGTGTCAGTTATACCAGTGGAAATGACGGAGGCCGAACTGAATCACGTTCGTAATAAGTGTCAAAGCTTTTAATGTCTGGGCATGCATGTGATCGGGTCTAACAATGAGATGCCGGTGTCTTCTGTATGAAAACAAACTATTTCTCTGAAAGGAACACGTAGGTACTTAATTAGTGTTTTGTTTTATTACTCTGGATTTTTCTATGATCAGTGTTGTATGTTATTGCATGTTTAACGGGTTAATTATATACTAATGAAATTACCTAAGCCTAAATTATTACGACTTAAAGTTGTTTTAAACTTCGCCTGACTGTTCCCTGGGTCTAATCTGGGTTAAACTTGACAGCGGTAAAGCTCTTCGGGTGCCAAATAGGCATATTTGGTGCTATTGCCAAAATAAATACTGATACTTTTAAACATTTCTATATTTTCTGGTAGGTATCAGATTTGACAAATGTTACCTACTAACGATATTTGCGTATGGGCAAAAGTAATACCTACAAATTAAATTAATGTATACTCGACAAAACTCCAACAAGGGGTCATCTGTATTTATATTTTTTTTTTTATTTGAAAATAAATTATAATTAATCTAATTACTAATAAATCATGTACTACGCCTAATATACCTACGTACGCTTGATTTTGTAGGAAGTAACACTTTTTCTTAAATGTAACTAAGTCAATTCATCATTTGTCTTCCAAAACTTATTCTCCTAATTATGAATGAATAATCAAATCTTTAAAAGTCCCAAAATTTGTTTTTTCATCAACCAACAAAAACAACTTTGTTTGATGAATAAATAAAGTGAAAAAAAGGCATGGAAATGGAACGACCTCGAATTAAGAAAGAACGGACGGAAGAAAACTTATTTAACGTTTTTCTTCTTTTCAACCTCATTCTTTAGTGTATTAAAAATAAAACTTCTTCAATTTATCGATTTTAAATATTTAATATTTTGAAAATTAATAATAAATTAACAGAAGTTTGTCTGTGTAGCGGGTAAATTCCAAAAATAAAATAAGTAAATAAAATTGACGTAGGTCTTAATAAAATTTTTGCTTGTAACCGCAGCGAAACGTCAATTAGGCAGATAGGTAATATTAATATGTACAATAATAAGGAAAACATATAATACCAATGCACCGATATTGATAACCCTTGGCTGTTTTACCGTAAATAAATAATATAGAGGCAACTGCACTATTGCTAAGTCAAAAATAATAGGTACTAACTAAAATTAGACAGGTTAGGTACAATATATGTATCAGTAAATCAGATAAAACCCAAAACATTAAATAAATTCCTCATAATAGGTACAAAGAAGTAGGTAATTTTGTTCATCATAAATAATGGTCAATACGTACCTAGAAACATTAGCTAACATATTGTTCCCATAAGCTGCGAGTATAAAAAATAAACATTTATTTTGCCGCTAGCATCTGTCGAACATAACGTAAACATTCTCTGTATGGTATTTTTAAATTGAATAAATTTTAATCATTTTTGCAATATGAATGGAGTAACATAAGTTTATTCAGTTCAGCAATTGAAATGCAATCCAACACTCAGCTGTTGTTAATTTGCAAGTCACGGGTGTTTCTGGCCAACCCAGCTGGTCGGCTACAGGCCACTCGGTCCGTCAGCTCATTACCATCACAAATACAAATATTCTCCACAATCTGTCCGGTTGTCACCGGATTTTTGTTGTGAACAAGCGCGAAATCACTTACGCTATTTTTATTATACACCGAAGTGTATACACAGTCCAAGTAAGAAGATGAAGTTTCTGTTTAGAGGTAGGTAATTTTAAGTCGAAATAAGACTCTTTGATCGATAGCCCGTTTCCGCTAAATTCTGCCAACACTAATTTCTCTTCACTAACTTCAGCTTACAATATTGATTGTTGCATTCAGGAGATTTCTTTGAATTTTTTGTTTAAATTCAACAAAACATGTGGATTTATTAAAATAAGAAATGGATGGAAATTCGTTACGGTTTTGTTTAAAAAGCTGAAACTTCTAGAGATAACAAGAATTTAAAAATACTAATCTCCTTGAAAAAAAAAACTATGTTTAATCTAGTGTACCTACATCCATGTTAAGTACGTAAATTATTCATATTTCTTTGTTCATCATAGACATATGGAATAGGTATTTGATCCAACATCTATATATAAGTATTTTGCTTTAGATTTATCAGAAGCAGTTAGATCTAGTTTTACCCTTCAATTGACGTAATCCGTGAACGTGAACGTGGAGGTCACGGAAGAGTCAGTGTTCCTGACTGATATTGCATGCTAGTCTATAGTATGATCATACATAAAATGTTTGACATGTTGTAAAAGCTTTAAAATATTGTGAAGGTCAACTATTATTTTATGAGCTTTAACCTTATGATAAAACAGGCAACAAACAAGCTCTTGGTGATCTGTGAATATCTCACTACTCTACATAACTTTACTGATTATAAAAACTTTGAAAAAAGCTATCAGAATTTTATTAGAAACTTAATTTTTACTCTTTAATTATATTTATTTCATCCGAATTTGATTCCAAATGTTTGAACAGTAAAAGAAAGTGCTAAGCAAGTTGGTTCTTCCAAACAATCATACTATACCCACTCAAACATCACTAATCACGTGGTAGGACGTCTGTGCTAATTCATGTTTATTAAACAAATTAACGATACAGCCGTATTAGATACGCGCAGTAATTGCCAAGATGCTCTTATATTGAAGATAACGAGCTGATAGGTACGCGACAAGAATTCTTCCAATCACAATGAGTATTTCTGCTAATAAGTATCGTAAAAGGACGAAACGGGAGAATCAAAGCTCATAACATCGATGGTGCTGGTAGGTTAGGAATTGGAACGAACTTTTTGAAGACTGTTGAGAGAATAAGGATGCAAGTTGGCCGGAGTAAGATAATCGCTTCAGGTGGGGATTCAAACAAAGTTCCGACCTTCGATTTAAATGCGGGGTAGACCTACAGACCATGTCCCATTTGATATCTTGCTCTACATGCCCGACCTAATTTTGTTCATCATAAATATATCACATTGTGATACATTAAACAACAATAAAATTGTAGTGCCTTGGTTCAATACACTTGATTCAACAAATTGTATGGTCTTAATTTGTTATGAACATCTGAAATGTTTAGAAATTTTCGTGTCCTTTATAGAGCCGTTACCAACTTTATATAAACAGCTGTCGCATGGCAATGCTCTCTCTGGCGAAAGAAAACGTATCAAATATTTAACAATGAATTTAACCTTTGTTCTTTTCTATAAGTATATGCATAATTGTAAGAGTTGTAAGGTTCTTAAACACTTCAATACATATTTATAATGAAACAAGCTAAAAGTTACACTTGGGTGGGATTTAAACCCACAATCTTCGGCGTACCGTGCCGACGCTCTTACCACTGACTGAGCCTCCATGTGATTCAATTCACCCAGTGAAACTAGTAGTGTTTGAAACGTCAATGTCCTTTCGGCCCAGTAGATCCGTTTCCTAAAACATCAATTCCCAAAACATCCGTTCCAAAATCACCGTTTCCTGTGTGACGTCAGCGCCATCTATTCGTAATATTGAATATCACGAAACATTAACACTGTGTCAAATTTTCCAAAATATTGATTTCCAAAAAATTTAAAGATTGATTTTCAACACTGTCTAATGGATAATGGATTTTCGGTGCTTTTAGGCAAGTTAATATTCAATCGGTTTTTCCAAACCGAGTAATCATTTTTAAGCAGACATTTCTGATGATTATGTCTTAAGATTGACAGATAAAAAACGCTTTTGTATAGGTGTAGTATTTAACTGGATATATTTTAACCTTGGCCTAAATTATGTTATCTGCAAGGCTCGATACAACCATGGTTAGTTTTGCTACGATATCTAAAGCTTAAAATCGACATGTTTTCCCAACATTTTTGGAAGTATTACCAGGGCCATCAGTGTCTTTTTCCTGACCTTAGCTTTGTTAATCATTAGACTCTGATGTCCTTTTGATGATGATGGTAAGGATAAAATTTATAATCCCCAAAGTAATAAGCCTTAAGTTAAAGCTTCTTTGTCCTTTTTGTGTCTTGTCTTATGGTTGCTTGATATACCTATATGGGAAATGAATGGGATATTTGATTGCAACTGAAAACAGTTAACATGTACCTAGTATTTATTCCACCAATCCACACAATGACATCCCAAAATCACTGTTGTTGTTGTCGGGTATAAGTTGATCGAATCAATGAACTTATTCGATTAATAGCATCGCCTTTTCTGCTACAAAAATTGACGCGAATTCCTATAAATTTTAAAAACCAGCAAATCAATATAAAATCTCCAATGTTAAACCGAAATCCATTGAAGCTGTCCCAGCGATATAAATCGTGTGAGATTATAAATGACCATCGGCATATTACCACTCGCTTACTGATTTACATGCTCGTTCATGATTTATCTGAGTGTATCGGACGGAAGGGCGGGCCGCCAATGCTACGCTGAATATTTTAACAGCACGAATTGGCGTGAAATTTAAAACCAATATTTAATGGCATCTACTCCCAACCCAAACTGGATTAAGCAAAAATTGTACCTAATACGGGAACTTATGATAGAAAGGTGTAAAGGTAGGTTTAGAGGTAAATCTGAGTTTAAAAAATATTATCTTTTTTGGTTAATATAGCCACAATTTCTTGTTGAAAAACAATAAGATTTAGCAAATAAATGCATTTTTATGTGCATTACGAATCATGAATCATCTCCCTTGTCAGAAAATATGGTGACCCAAAGTAGGTAAGTATAAAACAAATGACAACATCCATTTGTTTGTGTTCCCTGTCAATTAAACCCACGACATCTGGGTCGAGAGCCCAAAGCTCAATCTACTAGACTACGGAGGCAGCTGCAAATGAGAGCCGATAGCAAAACAGCCTACCAAATTAACCTCATTAAAATTAAATCCACTTTTATTCCGTAAAATTCAATTACGGGGATAACTAGCCGTAACCAAGAGCATATTGAAATTGTACAATTTGCGATAAAATTTGCAAATGGCGATAAGGCTGACCGGCTCCGGTAATGAGCGGTGTGTGGTGTCGCTTGCAGGGGAATCACTAACAGGGGATTGATTTTTGAGAGTCACCTAGTGATCGAACTTTTTTTAGCGATATTGCAGATGATGTTTATCGAGTGGACAAATGACCGCGGTGCTTCGTACCCATCGAATCGCGGAATCAACTTTTTCTGAAGAATTGAACCTCTTACTTCAAATGCCTTCAAAATAAAATCATATGGCTGCATTGTCCTAGCTAAACTTGTATTCTATACAAGCAAGCCAAATGGTTCTGTTTTTTGTGTTTCTTCGATATTTTGTGGGATTGCCAATTTCTCTCTCACACATGCTGCCTCGAAAATATCAAACTCGTCATACCTACCTGAATTAAAATAAGCTGCGTCACTTTGTTGTTGTAGGTTTCACCAAAACTAACTTTGTGAAATGAGTGAAATACCTAATATGTGTTTTACATTGGTTGGTGACTTTTAAAAATGATCCCCTGATTTCGTGCAGTTCCAATCTGCTACATTTACTAAGTTAACTTTAAGCCTAATTATCATCACACCACACCAAATCTAGCCAGTTATTTTTGGTTCACCAATTTTAAACATAGGTACTTCAAAACAGGAAGGGGGTATTGGATGTATTGTATTTGTATTCTGATGCATGAAGTTAATTTCTTTTTTTACTTGTCTCTGTTTTACCGCAATAAGGTATTTTCCCGTGGTAAAAAGTCTGACTATCGTTTTTGTATTTATTTAATTCTAAACTAAGTCCTTTAAGAATGAAATACATACCTTTTGTTTTATTTTTCTGGAACGGCTCTCTTGAGATATGTAAATCGAAATGATGTGTGTTACAAATATCCAGGGAACATTAACTAAATTTCTTCAGAGATTTCCACCGTTTACTCTAAAAGTAGGGAAGTATAGATAATGAACAAATTCAAAGAACTGTCTGTGACTTATCCCATAATCACAAACGACACACCACAACACAGCTTCTGTAAATAATCAGAAACGTCGAGGTTCAATATTAAACAAAAATCCAATTAAACTACATACATACATATAATCACGCCTTTATCCCTAATGGGGTAGGCAGAGCGTAAACGACCTACACAAAGGTCGTTCCGCCACGTCTGACAAATTTTGAGGGCTATTCCAGATGGATCTGTATATTGCTATAGTGACAGGTTGTCAGCCCATCGCCTAAATTACAATACTGAAACTAGTTTAAACTAGTTTTACTTAAACTAGTTTTATTAAAATAAGTAACAGCTGTACAAATAGTAGCTAATAAACTATCAATACATTATTAATGTTATATACTGATGAATGAGTAATAATAATGGTATTCAACCAAATGGACATTTATCCAACCTAAATTTTATCCCATTTGTTGTAAAAAAATAAACGATTCTCATTCTTCTACCTCTTTACCGCGGTAAAAATAACTTAATCCCACGGGAAACACATTGAGCCGCCGTTGAAGCCAAGGGACATTATGATTTTAATACATTTTAAAATACATGCTACATAAAAGAAGCAACAATATGCATTACTCATCACCTTAGTAACCGCACAAAACAATAAAACAGTTGACAGTCTTTAAAGTCACAGACAGTGGTAGGAATCTTCATAGTAAAAAAATGGATGACATTTCTATATAGAGATAGCTCCCATGTTTGAAGTGATACCATATAAAAAAATAAAAGTTAAAAAGTTATTATTTTTGCTATTCAGCTTCATACATTATCATGGATACAACTTTGTATGAATATTAGCAACACTGCATTTTGTCATGGCGTCATGGCGATTTTTGTTTTTGGCGGTTGTGAAATTCATTGTTTCTTTTGTGGATTTCGAATGATTTCAACAAATTATTAGCGTTGAGTCGTAGCTTTGCTCCTCCGCCACCACAGACCTTCGCGTTTATTGTGAGACAGTGACTCTTTACGTTCTGAGATACTAATTCTTTGTTTACGTTTGTGAGACAGTGATTCTTCAAGAATATTTGTGTTGATATTCACATATTCATTGCAGTTATTGAGGAAGTGACTCTTTGTAGTATTTTGTCTTTAAAGATAAGTACAGGAAGTCATAGAACCTGTGAAATTTGTGGCTTAAAAGAGCGGCATGCTCATAAGCCCTTGCAGTTTATAGGTACTAAATACTAGTCGCATAATTGTGATTGTTCTTTTTTATAATATATGAATAAAGCTTTTCTTACACGCTTGACTTTTTCTTTCACTTAAATCAATTTAAATCTTATTTACATATTTAACGCGACGCGATGGACCTAAAAATCTATATCGATATTCTATTTGCACATCACTAATATCGATATCGATGATTTTTCTACCAAGATTTTGCCCCTCACTAGCTGTGACAGCTGTCAGATGTAGGTTGCCATAAAATGGGACTCAACTCGAACAAAAACGGTTGTATGGAGATCGGTCTCTTAAAACGCTAGTTTTATTTACTTCCTCTATGGTCACAGACTCATAGCTGTATATTCATTGTTTTTTTTTTCTTTTTGTTTATCATACCTATCTTTACCTTCTCATTGAGTGATTCAATATACCTAAATGGAATATTTCTAGAAATAATAAATGTGTAAATTAGAATAAATGGTATTATAGTATTTTTATTTCGAGTTGGAAATAATTAAATATATATAAATATGTGTCTTATCTGAATAAATATCGGAAAATCTCACTTTACAAATCAATCTAATGTCCAATAATTATGGACAAATAATGTACCTAATTGTTTTCTTGTCTATCGAACATTCTGTTTGTTTTTTAATCGGCCACGTGCGCGAGACCACCCGCTACCTTAATAGCATTTTAATATATTCCTCGTCAATGGCTATAATACACTACAGCCGATAAAATTTAAATCGATCACCGTCGTTTTCTCAGTATTATTGTCGCGGTAAAGCCAGCATGCCGCGTTTATCGATCGAGTTCGAACGGTGTCGAATATCGATTGTGCGCAAGAGTTGACCGCTCGACCATGGAAAATGGAGTATGTGAAGCGGTGTAGTGTCAACGTGTATAAGTTCTTGAGGAAAACTATGAATATGGGAAAGTTGTTTTCGAGACGAACTTCTCAGTATTCGCCGCGTGAGTGTTTTGTTTTAGTTTCTACTGATTTCGTTTTGTTTATGTAATTTCGTGGCGTTGCAGTTTTATTTTTAATGCTAAAAGAATTTTTGAAGTACCTATAATATGGGCAAGCGTTTGAGTATAGTATACTGTCCCAACCCTAATATAGACTATGCTGGAGTTTATTATCACATTACGAAGACTTGGTTACTACTTATTATTACCATGGGTTACCAGAAAACAAATCAGTTCACACAAACCATGTTGAACCGTCAAGATGCGTCAAGTTGCCAAATCACTGGTTGATGTGGTGTTTTACCTAGATATTTAATAGGATGTGGACTTTCTTTTTTAAATTTGTAGGTTTCAACACATGTCACTTTCTTAACTCTTTCACTGCGTTACGGTTGTTGTGGGTCCCATTGTTACGTCGAAGCTTCCTCGTTACAAACAATATGTAACGAGGACAAGTAAACTATTACATGTACATTACTATTTTTTTTGTGCTTTGCCAGTGCCTCTTATAGGTTGTCTGACGGTTAATTAATAAATATCAACGTAGAACTTTTTTTTTAAATTAATTAAAAACAAATAGGTATCCCCATTGTCGTTGCCGGTACGAAAAGGGAACAGTTTGTAAAAAAAGGATTATTAAACAGTACATATTTAGACAAAGACCGATACCTAAAATACAACGACATGAAATTCATAAACATATAAACAAAACCACAATAAATAACTTTATTTTATAAACACAAACCACATGTTGAGGTATGGGTATTGTGTAAGGAATAATACTTATTTATTTTCGAATGCCGATCGTTCATATAGGGGCGTACGGTCGGCAAAAACGAAGGCAAATCGAATAGCATCTGGCATTGGGCCTGCGTGTTTTTCTCCCATCTGATTGATGCAGAAAAACTAACGGCTAGGGATGAGATAATAGATCAGGTGATTCATTGAGTCAAATCAATTCTAAGATGAATCACTTAAAAAATGAATGAAAATGCGCAAAGAAAAACGAATCACTAGTGTCAAGGACGACGGAAAGTGCTAAGTAAATTGAAACAATAACCACTTTAAAACGAAATCAAATCAAACATCTAATCAGTTGCACACAATATGGAAAGTTTTCTCATTATAGAGTATTTTATGCCGTATTTAAACAAATAAGTGGCACTTAGCTACTTGTTAGTAGGTAATATTATTATGACGTCGTGTCTCCATGCTTAATTAATGCAGTATCTCTGTCTCTCAAACACGTGCCATTCTTAAAGCTGAGTGCCTCGTGGAAAGATACAGAAAGCAGGTCAATAATTCGGAGTAAAAAGATGAACTGACTCAAAAGCTTTGTCCGCACATCTCTATAGAGCCCGTTGCTAGCCCGGTCTGCCTTTCTATGCAGATGATAGCAGATGTTTTGACAAATGTGGCCCTAGACATTATGCATTGTATACGGGTGTGTATGTTTTAGTATAAAAGGAATGGTTGTTGTAATTCTATCTTCCCGATGGTCAGATTGCTGTCTTTCTTCAGAATTTTTTATTACCTTTTTACTTTGATGATTGTTTCTCAGTTGGATTTTTAGTAGAAAATATTATGTTAATTTATCGTTTGAAGTTACGACCGTCATGCATTACAACTCAATTCGTCAAATTAGTTTCGGTAATACCATTCGAGGTATGTTGGCAAAGCCGATAAGATGAAAAAAAAAATTGTACACACTTTCGTAACTGCTTAATATATTTTCAGTCAAACATCGTTAAAAACAAATTGTATTTTTGAACATAGCCTATTTACACCAAAAGCTTCATCACGATTTAGGAATTTTTTGTCTGTAAATTTAACAGCTAAAAGTATTGTATTGTTTAGTAGCCTATTGAGTTAAGACAAAACAAACACTAAAAACTTCGGCACGATTTACTTATTTTTTTTGTATTGTCAATGCCACGTTAATTTCATTAACACGTTATAGGTACTTGGTAAAAAAAAAACTATACAAGCTCTCGCGTCTTTTTTCTCATTTACGTATCTTCAGTTGACCCGCGACCACGGCTCCTGCAGCCGAATCGTAACTTCGGAATCAAAGGTAATAAAAACGTTTATAACAAACTGCTTTCTAAGTTAAGAGAGAAATAGGTTACAAAAGTATGACGTGGGCAGAATTTGAATCTGCGAAATTCTAGTTGCAGGTTCAGTATTGAATATTTGATGTAATTTGTTTTTTTTTAGTTTAATAAAAAGAATATGACTAATTAATGTATTGCAGACAGATTTCCAAAGGCAACTATAAATGACATCTCATAGCCCTTTAGATCGCCTAAAAAAATAAAAAAAATAACACGCGATGAGAATTTTGCCCCAATCAAAGCACCTGACGTTACGCTCCCGAAACAGGTCGTCAGCTAAATTTAGTTAAACGTAAACGAACCTGACTCCACCTCATCAAAAGCTGCACGATATACGTGATCCCGTGATGCTGGCACTCAAGGTTAGCTTGACGTAAGGCGCAAGTCATACGCTCATCCAATATCTGATAGTAAGGTGCGATTCATACGAGTCGAGTCGCGATAATATTTGATCCAAATCTAGTATGTTCGCGAGTGTTCTTCTCCTCTAAACCGTCTTGTAGCGACTCTGTTTTTTATAATTAACTAGTTTTCTGCTTTCTGTCAGCGATGTCACCCACTGCTAAATAAGTTTTCCCGTGGGAATCAGTAATAAATTGCTTATGACGTTACTTAGAGTGAGCGTATCTTTCTAATGTTAAAAGAAT
This sequence comes from Scrobipalpa atriplicella, assembly GCA_029255725.1. Classification (NCBI taxonomy): domain Eukaryota; kingdom Metazoa; phylum Arthropoda; class Insecta; order Lepidoptera; family Gelechiidae; genus Scrobipalpa; species Scrobipalpa atriplicella. The sequence goes on along the minus strand of JARACY010000481.1, from coordinate 15,232 downwards.
CTTTTGAAAGCGGACCAGTAGTTTTTGAGTTAATTCGTTACAAACGTACTACACACAAAAATGCAAAAATACAAAATATCATTCCTCTTTATAATATCGGGTAAAATCCTATTGAAAACACCGAGAAGTAGGAATAACCAGAAAGTATTAGTATAGAGAGTATTAGTACAGTTCTGTAATTGTCTTTTGTGTGGGTATGGATCATCATTTTGGTTGGCAATAACAGCCCAAAAAACTGTTTTATCAAGAGTTGAGAGTTCAAGGCACAAGTTTAGACCAAGGCAGCATTATCAAGGTCAATCGTCTGACTATACCCATACAACAACACTCACCTTTGCAAAAGTACCTTCGGTGGAAGGTTCGCATCGCATCTTCCTCAATCGTCAAACTTATTTTGTGAATATGTCTTAAATGGCAAACGGTTTTTTACATATAAACGTAAATTGTAAAGCACGCGTCTTTGACAAAGCTAGAAATACAACATGTAACATAAAGGGTATATGCAATATGAATCGAGAAATGTGTGAATCTACCCATGAAACTGAACAACTTGCCCTAAGAAACATAGGTCGAAAAATGAAAAAAAAATTTGATCGTCCATACAAAATGCATCAGCTGATAACGCATTTAGTATGGGAAGTCAATTTTTTTTTTTCGTATTTCGACCTATGTTCCTTAGGGAAAGTAGTTCAGTTTCATGGGTAGATTCACACATTTCATGATGCATATCTAATATAGTTATAGATACGTAATAATAGGGAAGACAGACGAGAGTATCTATTTTAGTGTTGAAGATAATCGTTATTTATTACTAGAGATGGACTACCTATCCCTTTATCTCCCTCTTCTGTAGTGTAAGTTTATCTAACACCTTGTATAAGAAAGTATGTGAACTAATAGTATGATATAATATATTTTTCAAGTTCACCTTTACAATAAATCCGATATGCTGATATGAATCGTAATTGCCTTGTTTATTATATTAGTTCAAGGGTTAGTTGGTTCAAGGTATTTTATATTAAAAAACCTACTTTTATTATTAATAAAATGACATTAAAATGATGAGTAATACAAAATATAGAACCTCATATATGCTCAGTCATCTATCAGCTCAGCACATGACACAATCATATCAAAAGTAACATAATTACGAGAGACCATAGGTACAATTTTTTTTTGCTGTGCTGCATAATACCACATATGTTTTTGCAAAATAGGAAGCAAAATTTTGCTTTTCCTTCCTTGTTAAATATTTTCCTTCCTTGTTAAAATAAGTACTTGCTGCGTAAAATAAAACCATTAGGTACCTATAGTCTTTTGACAACACCATAGTTCAACATTACTACTACTATACCCCCGCACTGTCCATGAATGTGACAACCCTATTTATTCTTGAGTGGCAAATGGCAGACATCTTCAAAACAATCTTAAGTCTTTAAATTTAATGATAGACATGTTTACTTCATGTGTTTCACTTACGCAAAATTACAGAAGTTTGCCAAAAAGTTTAAAAGCATTTATGCTTAAAGTAAATACTTACAAAAGATTAAGACATTATTACATAAGACATAAGACAGATTAGCGATGCAAATAAATCACTGGATGACAGCTTTGCAAAACAACAGACCATTTAAAGTCATAGATAGCTAGGTCACAGTGTAGAAGTCGTAATCAGTACCTAGACTACCTAGTAAAATCTTACCGACATACCTAATGCTATAATCTGCCTTCGAAACTAGCAGGTCTAGCTGTAATAGTCCGAATTTTGTCGTTTGTATAAAGGTGTTTTAATGTCTCTTAATTTTACTGCGACCTGATTATATCTTTAACTGTACTATTTTTTAGTTTTTAATTTCTATAACTTCAGTAATATGTGATTTTATAAAATCTCCACAATTAAGTACTACCTATATTATACTAAAGGCTACACTTCCAATTGTAATTTTCATCTTAATTCCTAACCAAGGGCTTAATTTGGGCGTAATTATATTCTTGTCGATTACGAAGCCCTAAAAATACGGGCTTCAAGATGGCACAAGAGGCGCTTACTGAAAATTATTCATGTTTGAGAAGATTGCGTTATTTCTTATTCATCTTCAGTACCCTGGTTGAAGAGCTAATTAAAATGTAACCCGGTTATAGTGCTTGTATGGAAGCATCGTTCAAATGATTTGTAGGAGTTTGGTAAATGCCTCTTTTATTGCTTTTTTTATGGGGAATCGTTACAAATGCGTGACCTTTTTAGGACTTTTTATTATGATAGATTTCGAAACTATGATTTCGATGGCATCGAGAGCTTTTCAAACAACAAACAACCTATTTTATGTATAATGTAAAATGTATGATGAACAAATGACTTGTAACTACAAAGATACTTTTTTTCTAAAACAATCCTCAAACGTTGACAAGATCCAATAAAATATCACGGTTACTGTTTGTTAGGTCGTTGACAATCTGCAAACCCCACTCTGCAAAGGGTATACAAACGGAAGTTTATCCATGACCATATACAAAGTTATAGCAACAACCAACAGCCACCGCCGCATTGGCGTAAGGCAAAGGCACCGAGAGGCCATAAAGTCTACGAAGGCAGAGTATCGATCAAAGACCCGCTTCAAAAAAATACAATTTCCAAATTACAAGTACTATTCGCTGTACATTGCGCAGCCAGTGAGCCTTTAGGATACTTGGGAGTTTAATACACTAACCTACCACGCATTGTAAAACATACTAAACTTGTAAATTTTAGTTTTGCAAAGCGGGCCCAAGGTATACGGCGGTGTCCGATTTGTTTCCATTCTGCGGGGTAACAAGATATATTACCCATGTCTATTTCTATTACTAGTCGGGTTAGATAATCATAGTACCTACCTAAGTAGATTTGCTGTACGGCCGACTAACGAGTAACTCGCAATTTGTAGAATCAGACAGTTTTTTTTATCATGTTACTATTACTAGGTATAAGCTCCCTTCACTCGGTCACTACCGTCTATAATTTATGATATGAAATGTAACCCAAAGTATTGCTTTGGGTTGCTGATGCTATAAACCAAACCTTTGGGTAATATCAGATCTACGAGTTATATTATGTAATGTAGATATGATAGGGTGCAATCATTATTAAAATGTAATAGAATAAAATAAATGTTTTAAGTTGTAATCCCCCGATGTTACAAGACTGCAGAAAAACACAAAATAATACTTAAGTACAGTTCATGTTGCATACTTACGATACCAACTTTAAAGTTGTTTAAGTTTCGAATTCAAGAACTTTACTTAAGCTTTTCAAACTCATTTTAATTTTACTTTAGAGAAGAAGCAATATAACAACTTCGTATTCTTGCTATTTCGTTATTTAAGACCCAGTATAGAAGTAAGTTTGTTTAATATTTCCTCCAGTTCCTTTCTGGGCTAGTTTGTTCATTCTTTCTGTACCTTCTATTGTGATATTTTAATTTGTGTATTCTTTGTCTCTGTAACTACCTAGCACTTACTTTCGTTGTATAACTTATGTTTTGGGGCGTAGGTATTTAGTTTATTTCTTCTTAATAAGATATCATAGAAAGTCATTCCTTTAAGTTTTTGTCTTTTTCAAAAGTTTTTTAACGTAATTTCTTGTTGTGATCAAATACTGTGATTGGAACGAGCCAATATGCAGCCTAGAAAAGTAGTACCTACCGATATTATAGTAAGTGTCTATGTATACCTTTCTTATACATATTTGCAATATGACCGCTCAGACCACACGCAGAGCTACACAATATGTCGTTTACTTCACTCAGCTTCTCGCCATAACACCATAGTGCCCATTGTTTACGTACTTGAACCATACTTACACGTAATATTATGCTCACACGATTCTATTAGTATTATTTTTTTCAAATTCAATACAAATCAAGTCATTTGCGGGCTATATAAGATAATTATGTGCTACGGCCCGGTCTACTGGTTCCGGTTGCTATATCTCTGAAAAGTGGTCATCACACTCACACAAACCATGTCAGTTTCAAAAACTCTAAAACCAATAAGTCTGTTGATAAAATGCATATGTCGTGGCCATATCGTAAAATTGCCCGTTTCATGAAATGTTCGAAAATTTCATGAAATGGTCGCATTTCATGATGTGGGCAGCTAAATTTGACCAGATCATTAAATAGTGAACATTTAACGATTTTGTCATCCATGATTGGCCATATCGTAAAAATTCCAAACTCTGCGGTTTTTTACATTTTGCTCGGTATTTGCGTGACTTGCATAATACTCGAGTACTTTTTCATCATAATATAATCACTTTCTTCGTTTTTTAATGATAAATTATTTCCTTTTTCATTGCGAGAAAAAATATTGTTGTCAATGGCCGCCATGTTGAGTTATAAACAAAGCGCTTCCAGCGCCTCTATCGGTAATTGATGAAACCATTTAACGATATGATCAACATAATGTTGATCATTTGATGAAGTAGCCGCGCGTTTAGTTGACCATATCGACAAACGATTTCTTATCATTGATTTGGCCAAGGCACATCATGATATGACCAATGGATGGTGAAACATTTCATGAAATGCGACCACTTCATGAAATTGTCGAGCATTTCATGATATGGACGATTCTACGATATGGCCACGACACATACATAATCTTAGAGATGTCTGGGAACCTACTATGAACGTTATAAAACAAGCACAAGTAGCGTTATGTAAATTTTCCTAATTTTACGCAACGACTTTCACTTTGTAGAAAGAAATTGTTCTGTGTTATTGAATCTTACTTTAACTAACGTTGTTAACCTGGCAATGTTGTGTTCTATGTTTTATTTAAAATTTTATCCTTTTTCCTTGCACCCAAGGTTGATTGACTTTTGCATTACTATCAAACACCATAGTAAGTTTTTTTTAGTCGTAAGTTGAGACGGGCAGAGCACATGAAAAAATATAAATAAATACACTCCCTCCCCGAAAATATTAAAATTCGGCACGATTAGCACGCAACAAAGCTGTTACTTTAATATAATAATGGTGGTTAAGTTAATGACCTCACGTCAAATTCAGATTCATTATTACAAGAGCTATATTTAAAAAAAAACACATTATAATACTTTGTTTTGGCATTGACTGTGTTTACTGTAACTTTTTCTCGTACTCATTAATAGACAACACATTCTGCGAACAACCTCTGCATCTTGGTTTACCAATGATTTATCATTATTAAATTGAAATCATCATAACTATTCGGGCTCCTGTAAAGGGCCAATAATAATAGTCCTATGAGATAGCTTCCTGTCGAGAGTTCCTTACTCAATGAAGCCCTTTGTGCGACCCCTCATCGTTTAACAATTAATAGAGTCGACCCTTGTCCCATGCTGAATTCGTCTACACTGAACTACTAGCGTATATGGAACAGCCATTTCGAACATAAGGCATGTACCTACCCAGAACTCAATAAGGCGTCTCCACAAATTTCGAAAGCGTTTCGTTTATATTGAGGTAAATGTTAATGAAAACTTATTCTATTTATATTACAGTGCAGCATGTTTCTTACTTTTTAACTCCTTTTTATTAAAAAATCGAGTCTGACCACTAGTATGAAGAGAGGTTCAAGTACCTCCCTTAAATGGGACATGAAGTTCTTGAATGATGCCTTCTCCATACATATAGCTCAGTGTTCGTGTCTCGACTTCAGCCCTACGTCAATTTATCGAAATTTACCCTTGTTCTACCGATAGACCTGTTGTAGACAAACAAGATTACCATGTCAAAGTTAGCGGAACGGTTCCTGCGGTAGAAGTTAATGAGATTTCAGATTGGGCTGTTATTATACAAGCATATAATACGCTTTTTGTGCTATGTATAATAATAATACATTATTATTTTATCCTGTAATGTAATGGCCCGTAGACTCTGTGAGCGATGCTGAAATGTTTCCTAGTTTTATCTAGATTCCACTACCACCGGCATTTTTTTACTATGTTTAAGTTTAGATAATAGTGGTCGTTGATCCTAGGCGTACATTAATACCACTATACTATACTTATTTGTCTATTGTTTATATTCACAATATTTATATAAATTCTGTCACAGTTCATATTTTGTAATCACTTAAATTAAAATATTTGTATTATAAAACGCTTCATGCCGCGTAACTGACCTATTATAAGATCATTGTAGTCAAAGTCATTGTTTGTAAAATAAATCATAGTAAAGGTGATTGTGACATTCAATTGTATTAAACGATAAATATGCTAATAGCTATTAGGTATGGTCGTATGTAATATTAGAAAGAGCAGTTTAAATGCTGTTATAAATTCGGCAAAAGATAATCAAAATTGCTACTCTAGCTAGTTAAATTTTATGGAAATGCTCAATAAAGAGGTTCCTACGGGATGACGATTGTGAAATTAGATATTTTTAGTAGGTATCAAGCATTTATTTTTGTGGGACTCATTTCCACGCATGATATACCTAGTAGGCGAAAAATTTACCTTAGAAGTCCAAAGTCCGTGCATCGTAAACTAAATCTTAAATTTAAGCTTTTCTAAAGAGTTTAAGCTCTTCTAAAGTGCCTATTTTAGATAAACAAATTTTGTAAAACTAAGTACCTTATAAAGTTCACCTGTAACTAGAAAAGGTAGTCCAATTTGATTTTACTCCAAACTCTAAAAAAATATTCAGAAGGCCTCTTCTAGATTTCTTCAGGCTGCTACGGAAACCCAAATTGCTTTCCAGCAGGATCGCGCCACAATATCTTCCTGGCACGATAATTCCTCGTGGAACAATAAAGTCCGGATAAGTTACGTTACGGCGGCCAAGTGCGAGGTAAACTCCGACGCAATGAATCTTTAAAATGGTCGGATAGCTTGAAAGTCCTAAAAATTATGGCATACAGATTTGAACTTATTCTAAATGCAAAATTAAACTGTTCTTTTATAATTAAACATGACTGTGATTTCTTGCCTTGGTAGTTGGTAGTCTTTTGGTACCTACCTATTATTTTATAGTGAACTTATTTTCTTTATGTAGCAGTTTGTTCTGTATGTAAAAGGTTACACACCTCATAAAACTTTAACTAAGTTCAGTGCAATAAAATTTAAAATTTGGGTTAAACCCAGCTATTAATTAAATACTTACCTACAAATTATTCATCTAACCCACTTTAAAAACGTTTCACAAAATTCTATGAAAAGTTATTCACCTGAATAACTGAAATACATACTTTTATGAACACCCTGTAAAAGGTCTTGTCTGTAAAGGACCCAACATATAGGGGCAAAATCTATGTTATCTATAAATGTTTGCTTTTGCTTTTCTCTTAATAATAGATGACGTATGTTATGTATAGATTAGGAAATGCCTTATGACATGATGCTTTCGGCAAGGTTACACCTCGTAAAATGTCTACAACATATTAAAAACAACATAAATCAATAATGATTACACATTTATCACTTCGTATGTAAATGTGGTAACGTTTTGCGAGAGAGCGGAAGGAAGCAGCCTTGCGTATGCGTGTGCGCAGCCGTCGGCACCTTGGCCTTTACCCAACCGGTAATATCAGTGTGGGAATGACCGCACTTTGAACTGACAGAATTAACTCATACAGGGTCTTATTATTAATACATGAAATTATAGATATCAATTGTATTTGACTTTTTGGAATTGGACACACGACAACTCGTGCTACTATACTCTAAATGAGATATCGTGCCTACAACATCTACAAATATACATACAGGGTCTCTTACCATAGACTCTCGATCCGCAGGTCGATAAGTAGTTCTATTCCCATGGGTGTGATTGTTTCCAGTTTGTTTAAGATAATGTAGGCTGAACCTATCTCATAATAACAAGTTATATGATTCAGAAGGCACGTTAAAAGATCTTTGACAGAGGTTATCACAATATATCAAAAGCCTACACAAGGATTCATAGGATCATTCGTCGAGCTGATCTAGACACGCGGTAGCGTGTCCAGCCAAGTTCAAGCCAAACGAAGAGAACTGGCGGGCAGCACCGTGTGTTATTTTACAGGAACCATTTGGAGTCACTTTTGACCCCTCAATAACTCAAAAACTATTCAACGTAAATACACCAAATTTGGTTTACATATCATAACCCCCTAGGTAAACAAGTATATAAAATTTTATAAACATAGCTTTATCGGTTAAATAGATATTAACGTCTGATTATCGGCATTTTTATGATTGATTGACTGACTGACTGACTGACTGACTGACTGACTGACATATAGATCAAAAACCTAACCTACTTCTAGATGACCTACAAAGTTCAAATTTGGTATGATGATAGATTATAATGTAACAATTGTGGAAAAATTAAAAAAAGTAAAAAAATGTATATGGGGGGGGGGGGGGAAAGGGGGTATTTTTAATTTTTTTACCTACTATATCGAGTGGGGTGTCATTAGATAGGTCTTGTAAAATAAAGTTAAGGTTTCTTTAAAACTAAGTTTCCTAAATATGTATGTCTCGAGATATTTGCAATTAAAGCCGTCGTACTTGAAAAAGTAATTGATCAAATATTACCTTATATTCATTATGTTACCCACTCCCATAATTATAAGAATATTGAATAATAGTAAATTTATATTGAGATCGATTTAAATTACCGACAAAAAGTCATGATATCCCACCAAAAACATAAATGTAAAAATAGAAGCCAAGTTCTTGGTAGTTTGGTGCATGGTTTGCACAAAAAAGTTGTGATATCAAAAAAGCGGGCCAAGTCAAGGGTTTATTAAAGTAATTCTAAGCTCTTCAATAAGGTATCATTTCATGCAACTTGGCCGTTGTAGAGTGGTGTTGTAGGTGACAGTTTGTATTATTCTCTACAACGGCCAAGTTATTTGAAATGATACCTTATTGAAGAGCTTAGAATTACTTTAATAAACCCTTGACTTGGCCCGCTTTTTTGATATCACAACTTTTTTGTGCAAACCATGCACCAAACTACCAAGAACTTGGCTTCTATTTTTACATTTATGTTTTTGGTGGGATAACCTTAACGATAAAAGAAGAAAGGTCTTGTTTATCTTTTGATTATTATCGGTATCCGTATTTCAATGTCGAAATTACTGTAGCTAGTTTAAACTAATACAGTTAGATATATCATAAAAACATTATGTTTATTTTGTAATACCTATGACATTAGTGATTAGAAATTTGTTTGTTACAATATAAGGATTAAATCATTGTTTTGAGTCTTGATCAGATTAAACAGATTAATTTACCATGCCCTTAAAACATTTAACTTGTCCTTCAAATTATTAACTTAAGTAGCCAATATTTATACGATTTTTATATACCTAAGTATACAGACAAACAAATAGACTAAAAATAGGCAGACAGGCAGATTGAAAGAGATGGCGAAATAAAAAGAGTTCCTAGTTCGACTATGGCACCCTGAATAAGACCCACTGATAATGTCATTAAAATACATGCAGTGTAAGATTAAAATCTGATAGTAAATTATGAATAATGATAAAACTTTAAAGAAAATTTTTACGGGTGTAAGAATTTTATGTTTAAAGTAGAGAGATCAACGATTTTTCTCCGGAAAAAGCACTACGGTAACTCAGTTTATAGATATAGCAGCTGGCACATTTTATGTTTTTCTATGACTCCCAGTCCAGCATGGAAGAAACTCCCAGTCGAGCATGGAAGAATTATGTATTTGTTAAAATTAGTTTGTATTGACCGCTGCAAGTACATTTATACACATGTATTAAGTATAATATCTGAAGATGATGAAGACGTTTCTGAATGTTTATTTGCCGTGAAAAACCAACAATAACGTCTGCTTGATGGATGTATGGTACGTGTATTGACGTGTGGAACTAATTATACTATACACAAAGGATTCTTGGAACTGCTGAAAAAAATATTTGAAAATCCAGCCTCTTTTATATAAGTAAATAATATAAATTAAGAAAGTAAAAAAACGTTCGTTTGTTCTTATTTTTTGCACTAAGTAAATATAAACTCGTACAGAAATTCAGATAAAACTGCCTTGGGCTCACGGTTCTGATGTATCGGATTTGATTTTCAATGTTGATAATTATTATTCTGAGATGATTTTGTGCTTCGAAGAGTATTCTAAAACCCATCTGTCTCAGCTACTCATGTACCTAAGTATGCCTTCACAAACGACGAAACAAAGCAACACGAAGAAACGTACCTTACCTAGCTAGTCTCGCTACCTACTTACCATTTTAACATTGACAACCAAAACACATGCCCTGTGGTGGCATTAACCGCTTCTAAGAAGTGAACAATGATGTGTTACACACTGTAAGGGTCAATTCACGCCGGGAAGCGACGCGACACGTCAAGTGTGTGGTACAGTATAGAACTTTAAAGTTACGTTCACATTGGAATTACACTTATGTCATGTTATGTATGTTTAATTTGTGTTTTCCTGTGTACAATAAAGTATTATTTGATTTTATTTGAATTACGCCACGTACGTGACGTGTGCTGATGATGGCCGCAAATGCCGCAATGGGACTACAGTTTTCATAGCAAATGTATGAAAAATCCATTTTTAGATTCACACTTGCCTTACGTGACGTTGCTGATGCAACCAAATCCCAGTGCATGTCTTGCGTATGTTGCGTCATCTTGCATCAGCTGATGTACGCCGACGTCCGCGGACGCGTCAGCGGACGTGGGTGACGTAAGTCGTGTAAGTCTAGTGTGAAGCTGCAAAACAGCACACATCACGTACGCTAAGTCTAGTGTGAAGGCACCTTAATACTATGTAAAAAGTTAGGCGCTTCATTGGCAGAACTCGAAAATACCTCGCAGCTTCCCGGTGTGAAGTGACCCTAAGTGACATTTAGTAAGAATTCCTACTACAATATCGTTAACTAGTAATCTGAGATGACAGAATAGTCTACCATTTATTAATAACAATAGATTTATTACAGATTAACACCGAGGTGAATCTAATTAGCGCTTTGTTAGCAAAACGATTGTTTTACGCCTACTGTTTAGTTTTAATTATGCGTTGACAAATGAGTGAATAATGAGCAATGTTACATCTGTTTATTTCCGTCTTCAACAAAAACAAGCAATCCAATTTTTAAACCGTCGGTACCTATATACTACCTACCTACCTGTTTACACTTAGGTATGTGACATATCTAGATTCCTCATCATATACAGTAAAAGTTCAATGAGATTCCTCATAGTCGCTTAGGTACAAGAAGTATTTTACATTTTTGATGTTAATAGTGCCATCTGTTATCGAGTAGGGAGAAGTCGAAAATAACTTAACGAATAAAAGCAGCTAGGAAGCGTAATCCCGGCAGGTGGCAGGTACGCTCGCGACCTTTATAAAAATATTTGTCAACGGTGTGTTCTTTCATTCATGAAACTGAACAGCATCCCCAAGAAACATAAATGCTGAAAATACATAGCAACAAAAGCGGATTTCCCAGTGTTATTCACCAGAGCTAATCAGTCTAATTGTTCATTGAAATGGAATCTTTTGTCTCTATATCATCCCAAAAGAGATTTTGAATTAGCCTGCATGTCGGCATTGTACGAAATAGGTATATTTTATGAAGAAGGCTTTGGAACTTCATGTACCTACGTACAGTAGAAATAAGGATAAGTAAGCAATTCTTTTCTACCAATCAGAAACAAAGCCGAAATGTACTGCTTCTATCATTCTGAGTCCTGTGGATATTGATCACCTAAAAAGTTTCTTTTTTAATAAACAGCTTGAGCGTTTGGTGCACTAATTTTATTTTCTTATGTAGGTAGATTCATTCAGATACACAGCAAATATTCCTTTTAAAAAAAAACTTTTTTGACATTAGCAGCAAGATTCTTTAAAGTTTTATTATTATGTACCTACTCAAATCAAGTGAGGCCGTGGGGTCTCAGGAGGCTATTTCTTTGTGGTCAATACTTCTCGAGGGACAAATAGCTTCGTGCACACTGTAACAAATACAATTTTTGCCTAGCTAACTAGCTAGGAAGCCGGCTTAATACGTAGTCAATCAACATAGTAATGTTGTATTGCCGACAATGCAATGCACTCATCCTGCTAACTATACCGTCACCTTTAGTACCCATATTATTATGAACCAATATTTGCAAATCCTAGGCTGTTTAACGTATTTGCATAATTACTCCTCAGTTTACTCAAGTCATCCATTGAGTATTGAGTAGAATCTCCTAATTGAGTAAGGTATTCTATGGTCCGTTAGCACATGCCATTGTATCTATCGAATAGCTATAATTATCAACGAGTATTATTGCTTATTGATTGTACAAACAATGTCATAAATTATTGAAATTACTTAAGGTTTCATGTAACAGTAATTTTAAGGTTTGTATTATCATATTGTAAGAGGAAGTTAGTATTATGCTAATATCATTTGCATAAGGGCTACGCTACGACAAGAGCGGTCATGTCGCGTAAGTAATTGATTGCGTCGCGTAGCAGCTCAATAGTATACTGGTTAATAAGTAAAAATCCTATCTTCCAGCGAAAGTTGACCTCCGCCACAGGATTTAGACAACGGAGTTTGAGGGTTTTTAGAGTTTACCACGTACGTACCTACGCAACAGTTAATTTTTGATGCCTTTTTATAACATTACACACATTTTAATATATTACCAAGTGTGATATAAGTACTTGTAATATAAAAACCTGAACGTCAACACCGGTTAGATACATAATTAGTACTTTTCATCTACTGTAGTGCCTAAACGTGATATAATTTAGACATAACACCATAATGCTGTATAGCGATTTCCTCAGTTTACACAAGCCATATCTCAATTAACGGCAACAGTCTCCATAATCTATTGAACATACCTGTCCATTGTGCGAACTTCCGACCTATCTGCATTGTATTATCTACTAATGTAGTGACACATTCCATCGGCAATATTGTTTAAGTAATAAGTGGGCAGTTTGCATCTCATTAAAATGTAGTAAAAGATGAATAATTTATATGATCGATTTATTTTTTGTTGATATTCCTTACATACCTACTAACTACCTAATACTAACTTAAAAACTGTAATAATTAAAATTGAACTGGGTACGGATCGCTTAAAACACGATCTAATTGACAATTAATTAAAAAAATTGATTGAATCCAAACTGTCACCGAAACCCTTCGTTATAAAAATATGACAACTTGGCATTTTTATTTTATCCAATTAATAAAGAGAAGTGCTACATTTATGATGAACACAAGGATTGTTGTTGATAGATTTAGTTCTTTGATATTTGATAGTAGGTAAAGTAACAATTATTTAACATTGATTTTTTTTTACCTCCTATTTTTACTTACGAAATTTTCCCTCAATTTATAATTTTAGCAAAGTCGCATTTGTGACAGTTTTTTTTTTCATCTGTCGTGTTAGAAATTGTAAATAGAAAGAAACCAGTATTTTATTAAATTATCGAATCGTTCGTCACGTCCACTAGTTTTAGGTTGAGAGGAATTCACTTAGATATATTTATTGTTTTTGTTATCTTTGGTAACCCAGTGCTGAAATTGCAAATACCGAAACTACTTATAAAAACCCGGAAAGAAAGTAGCTGGCCCATTCTATGTGAGCGGAAGTATCGTAAAATTATTCCTCCACAAAACAAGTAAGTAGTACCTTTAAACAGACAATTATAGACCGAGAAACACTGTTCTGATCTGCTTCGATTTCGTCAGTCATTGACATTAATTGCTTGTTGTAGCGGAAAATATATCAGTGCAAGCCGCGGTGCGGGACCGGCCGCTCCTCTCGGTTAAAAAATCTCACATCAATTCAGTGATATTCCATACAAAATATTCAGTGATATTCCATACAAAAACGTCACGTGGAGGGTGGGAGGTGGAGCTTTCAATCGCGCTTTCGAAAAGGTGTTGTTTGACAGCTGAATAAACAAACAGGCCGCACGTGTATTGAAGCGGTCACGTTCGACCAATCGTCTGCAAAAAAGCTGAGTGACATTATGGACCGCTGACCCGACAGAGTGCATATTTTGGGGCGGCGGCCCCCGTGCTATCGCGGCGAGTACTCGACTTGTATGTTGTATAAGCGGTTCAATAGTGCGGTGGTATGTGCGTCGACCGCTCGTGTCCGCTCGGCGACCGACGCCCGCGCCGCGACCCCAACAAAATGACGATCGTGTTCCTCTAACGTTCCAATTTCTAAAAACGCTCCAGAATGTCTTGTGCCAAGTTCACCAACTATCTGTTCTACAAGCTCAGGAAATACACATGCGGACTTGCCCGAGAAAGTGAGTATTGAAAGTTGCGAGCGATTCTGCGTACGCGCCGCTAAGTGGATTTATCGCAATGTTTGTAATAATTTAGCCATACTTTGGGTCTATTTATACCCGTGTAGAAGATTCTGCGTGGTAATGAATGGACTGTCTTCTTCTTCGTATCAATAATCCAAATATATAATAATTGTTATAAATAAAAATAATTTATATCGTCTTTTGCCAATATTTAGCGACGGCTACCGCATTGTCTGTCGCCAGGTTAAGCTCCTCCCTACTGCATGTGACGGGCAAATGAGGGCAAGATAGCAAATGTGGCATTGATTGTGATGGGGCTCCACAATCGCAGTTTCGTTGCGTGTTGTCAATATAGCCCCATTTTGCCATGTTTTCCCTACAGCGGCCAACCTGCGAACGTAAACGGTTCAGCGATTTCCATGTTGGCCACTGAAGGTTATGTCCTTCTGGCAGGGACTCTGATGGCGATATGAAGCCTGGTGGTGCTGGCCAACGAGTATGCCACAGTTGCTCTCTGGCTTGTTGTGGGTCCTTGTCTGTTGCATCTGTACACCTCAAGAAGCTTCTCCGACTTTTTAGACGAGCTCGAGGCGGCATGGAATAGCTGTGCAGTGGGTGTCGAGTATCAGTTTCTTGTTTATGTTTCTCAACTGCACAAGCAATTTCTCGACGAACGTCGGGTGGAGCTATGCCTGCTAGAGGGTACAGCATGTTGAGTGGGGTAGGTTTGAGACATCCTGTTATTATTCGACACGTCTCATTCAGAGCCACGTCGACTTGTTTGGCATGGGTGGAACGGTGCCAAACTGGGCATGCGTATTCGCCTGCAGAGAAAGAGAGCGAGAGACCTGTCGTTCTGAGAACATGAGGGGCTGCTCCCCAGGCTGATGATGTTAAACGCCGTAACAGATTATTCCTTGCGCCAACTTTCTGCTTGGTATTAGTGCAGTGGG
>JARACY010000480.1:0-92070 GCA_029255725.1 Scrobipalpa atriplicella | reverse complement strand
GTGATGGGTGAATTTGGCAGATAGATGGCGTGGTGCAGCAATTTTAAAAGATAGCCAGTAAAAAGAATGTAAGGCGGATAAAAGCCGCTACCTTGTTACAGTATTATATGTAGGCGTTCAGATTGGTACAACTTTCTGGAAATGATTGGCTGCCTCAAAGCCATATGATAGAAAGCACCTTCTAGACAATTTCAGTAAAAGGAAATTAATTGTTCTCGTTGCATTAAGAAAAACGAGATTCGAAACATGATTAAGAAACAAATTACTATAATATATAAATTGTTACTAAAATGTCCTACAAAAAATTCGCGATTTATCGCTGTAGTTCTCAGATTTTATTATTTTTGTACGTACATTTTGAACCAGAATAGCATTTCGTTAAGAAAATATTTTGTTATTTCCTTTTTTATTTTGAACGGGAATACATAAAACTTATATAGGAAAGATTTTTTGATCATATGAATGATTGGTTTGGCTCTCGAAATATGGAGACTGATTGCGCTTTCTCTCTCTGTCGCTCTTAAGCGGGTACTTAGCAAGGGACAGAGACAGACGTTAGTAAATTTGCATGCAAAAGCGTGCATTTGTGATCATGCAAGGATCTAACTATGACTCTAAAAGAGATATCTAATGCACTTTTATACTACCATTTGCACTGTTTTTAATGAGCTTTTATTAAATATCGAGTAGCATAAGTAGTTAATGAGTTGATTTATTTAAATCTGCGTTAATATTTGAACAGTTATTGAAATGAAAAATAAATGGAAGGAAATGAGATAAGGTAATGAAAATAAAAATATAGATGCAGATTTATACGAACTCTACAGGAATTGACACTAAATGAATTTAATCTGTACTTGCACTTGTTACAAAACGACTTCCTTCTGCACTTTTAGTTCCAATTTGATTGAAAGCACCAACTTAACTTAGGGACCTGTATTGTAGAAACTTAGTCCAATACAATTAATTACAAATAATGCGACTTTATAAGGAACGATTTTAATTTAAAAGATTCACTAGTCGCATAACCGACACTCGCGATTACAAGTATAACGAAGAACAGTGCCATAAGTTTGTAGTGGATCTTCACCGGTAGTTGCTCAACTGATAGGACTTAGGTTAAAGCTTATCTGTGAACTTTGCATCGCCTCGTCTTAGAATGAATCGCACCTTAGTAACTGTTAGCCACCTGAATTCTGAACCGATTTACGCTATGTTACTGAATTCTGGCGCAATTTAAAATCCAGTTGTTATTGAATTCTGACCCAATTTACAAAATGTTACCTATATTAAAGAATTCTGACCCTATCTGGAGTATGCTTACTCTAGTCTTAGAATGAATTGCACCTTAGTAGCTATTATTCACTTGGATTTTAATCGATTAATAAATGGTGCCTATAAGAATTATGATGTTCATGTTTCTAAATCCTTTTGCCTTTGTACTATTCCTTCAAAGACTTGGCGTTGCGGGTTACGTTGAGCTAACCCTTCCGCATGTTACTTAATTACGTAAGACTCTCAGACGGGCTTCCTCGAATCACATGATCAATTTATACTAGTAATATTGAAATATTGAGCTTATATCGTAATTGGTAGGTTACAATTATATGATGCCTAATATTGTGTACAGCTCCCTTATAGGAAATAAATTTCCAATTTAATGCATTAAACAAATACACACCGTGTTGAAAACTCAACATAAAAAATTGGTGCCAAAGTAGTTGCCTGTTTGCTGTAACTCAAAATTCGAAGTTCAAAAATCTTATACGAAATTTTATATACATACTTAGTATAATCACTTTCCATTATCAGTGGTTGTGTGACTCGATACCAGTATAGGAGTCTAAATTCGTGTACATTAATTTAAGAAAAAAGTTTGATGTTAGAATTAACTCGGACCCTTTAGTTGTGATATGAAAGTACAAAACTAACGGCAATACAGTCTTATCTGCCAGTTTACTGTCCTACGGCTGACTCCTTGTAATGTACGATGGTCTATTTCATGCTGTCCAATTTGTAACTTGCCAAGTTAGTAAAGTGTAAAGATTCGCTTTTCCGTAAGCTCACTTACACACTGTGTTCTGTAGTTTTTCCTTCACTGATTAGAGCGTAGGCTCTGTTAACTTAGAGTGGGTACTTAGTGTTGTTTTTGCACGGGAGTTCGAGTCGACCGTCGATGATGTTTTGTGCAAGCAATATGATTATATAATAACGTTGATGGGGCGCCCGTGGCTGGCAGTTGGTCGGCCAGTCGGGCGGTGGAAGCACAAGAAATAATAACTGTACAAAAAGAAAGTTGTCATTAGTAAGTTGTAAGAAATTCAAGCATGAGATGGCGATGATTGCGCGTTGCTATCCTGCAGCTTTTGTACAGTGTGATACTTCAGCCCGGTACTATAAAGCTTTGTTTCTATACGGTTATTTATTCCTGTGTTGGAAGTGCGCGGGCTCGGTACTGTGATATAGTCTTGACTAAACATCCGTGGTGCTAGCAAGCAGGCCTCGACGCACGTTGTTACTACATTCTTGTTAAAGTATAAACGCTGTTTATTATTGATTGCTCTACTGTTTACATTCCTCCAACGAAAGCTATGTTGAGTTTTGTTTATTTTAGTTTTATATTGACTCAAGTTCAGTTCTGTCGCTTGTCCAGTTATCGCTTTTATGTTTTTCTATTAGTTGTAAGTCCAAAATCTCTCCTCCATTGATGTACTGACATACGAATTTCAAATCTAAGTACTTAAGTGTTTGATAAATTGCAGTTCATTGTAGTTTTACGCTTATTTTTTGAGATGCATTTTTATGAATTATATCATTAGGGCAGCTATTGCATTGTTCGTTTTGTTTCATTCCATAGTATTTTTTTAAATTTATTTTGTACTTCAAAGTATTCGGAAATGGTTTATTTGCCAAAGAAAAATTATGTTAGCATCAAATTATCAAATAGAAATTACAATTGTTTTGAATTAAAAATAGTCCATGCTATATTCTCAGCGCTTGTCATTAATAATCTTAATTCAGTATGATAATAAATAATAATATTAATAATACTGTTATTTACTATGCATAATTATAAACCTGATTTTTATATAGTGACATTTGCAGGGAGCATTTCTCTAAGTGGTTTAGCCGTATAGCGCTTGGTCGTTTCAGAAATATTCCCAAATTGTCTCGTTACTTAATGGACAATGTAAAACCGTTATTGTGTAAATTATTTATTATTGAATTACATTTCTTATTGTAACGTTTTATTTATCGAACTAAATTTGTAAGTTCCTAACTAGCTAGCTTCTCATTTGTAAAGAAATTCTCTCTCGTAGCTTCGCGCTGACTCGATGTAACGGTTTATTGTAGTGGGTAGTTATTTTATACTATAATTGTATCGATGAATCTATTTCATCATGGTAGGTATTGAATCAAGGCTGGCGTCAGCGCGGGCGATTGTCTCATCGTTCGTTCGGTTGTCTACAAGACGTATAATTTACTGCAAGACATAGAGTTAATTTTATGGAATTTTCTAGTACTATTAATAGGTCCAGTACAGTTAAAAACTGAGCGTTCTAGCTGTTTTACTTCTCTATATCTGGCCGGTTTGAAAATACGTATTGTAGGCGCAATCGCCTGCGCGCTAGTCTTTATGAGAGCATTAATTGCATTATTCATTCGTACTGTCTCATGCAATACTAACACCACGTGCCTTAGCTACGGCCCACTCCCATATCACCATGTTATATGTATCGATAGTTATTATAATGTACATATGTTTTCAAATAAACCAATATTTTATGGATTTTTTAAGGAATTTGTATATTGTAAAGATTATTAATTTTATCATAAAATTAATGCCTAGCTTATAAGTGCTAAATTTGTGAAAAATAAATAACATTTTAAAATCTCATTGTTTTATTTACTCAAATTCTCTCAATAAAACTATTTATTGCAAATAAATAACATTAAAATTTAAAATTGTAACATGCTGTAAATCGGGCCAGTATTCAGTCTACTTTTACCACCTTTGACATGAGTAGCGCCGGATCACTAGACCAACCATTTTCCTAATTTACCTAAATGTGAGTAATATATACTTCAAAAATCTTGGCAGGCGTAGTACTTACAATTATTATGAACCATATAGAGCACATACGAGCTTTTAACAAGTAAAAATAAAAATAACTCACGAACTCCCGACTATTTTCTTCCAGACCCTGCTGCCCGCGATCCCGAGACTCCCGTGCTGGTCCTCAGTCAGGGTCGCGAGCCACCAAACTTCACCGGCTTCTTCCCGCACTGGAAACAGTCTATGTGGAAGGTAAAACCCATAGAAAATTACAGTGCACAAGAACAGGAACAGAAAGGAAAAAATAGGAACACGATATAAAAGAAACCTTAAAGATTTCCTAATTGATTTCACTAGCTTCAAATAATAAAATACTTATCGTCATCATTGCTTCATTTTCAGGGTCACAAAACCTTCAGCGCCATAGTGAGCGCTCTAGAAGGAAAGGCGATCGTTCAGGGCGGCAACAGCGCACTGCAGAGTGGCAACAGCGCAAACCGCTTCGATCAGTACGAGAAATATCCCCTGGCTGTGCTGCGAGGACCTAAAGAGCATCTACCGCCTGATGTAGATCCACTGGTCAAAGAGGTATGTACTTACTGTAACTAATATGACTGGTTTGACTTGTGGTTTGTCTTCTGACATGTCTTCTTAATCTTCTTTCTTTCAGGCCGATTTTTTCTTGCCTGCTTTATGTTTGGATATTCATAATCTGTATTAATTCCAGCTGTACCTCACACACGACGACTTCGTTTCCACCTTCGGCATGTCGTATAACGAGTTCCGCTCTCTACCAGGGTGGAAGCAGAAGGACCTCAAGAAAACAGTCGGCTTGTTCTGAACTTGAACAATGACGTCGATTGATGGACACATCTTCAGTGTTAAGTAGCTTTTTGAAGTTTTGAGCGTAACGCTCTAGACTTTCACTCGTAACCTTTGCCCCAAAGCACAATATCAGTGGTATTGTAAAGATCATCAACCAAGGAGATAGAAAGTTATTATTATGGTATTTTAATCAGTATTTTGAAATTTTAAGTTAAATTATTTATAGAACTTATTTAAAATTGAATGAAAAGTAAACGCACACATGTTATTCGCGATGCATACAAGTTTAAAATCACTGTTGTTTTAGTATAGTGTTTTGAATTTTATATCACTTGTTACAATTTTAAATTTTAATGTTATTTATTTGCAATAAATAGTTTTATTGAGAGAATTTGAGTAAATAAAACAATGAGATTTTAAAATGTTATTTATTTTTCACAAATTTAGCACTTATAAGCTAGGCATTAATTTTATGATAAAATTAATAATCTTTACAATATACAAATTCCTTAAAAAATCCATAAAATATTGGTTTATTTGAAAACATATGTACATTATAATAACTATCGATACATATAACATGGTGATATGGGAGTGGGCCGTAGCTAAGGCACGTGGTGTTAGTATTGCATGAGACAGTACGAATGAATAATGCAATTAATGCTCTCATAAAGACTAGCGCGCAGGCGATTGCGCCTACAATACGTATTTTCAAACCGGCCAGATATAGAGAAGTAAAACAGCTAGAACGCTCAGTTTTTAACTGTACTGGACCTATTAATAGTACTAGAAAATTCCATAAAATTAACTCTATGTCTTGCAGTAAATTATACGTCTTGTAGACAACCGAACGAACGATGAGACAATCGCCCGCGCTGACGCCAGCCTTGATTCAATACCTACCATGATGAAATAGATTCATCGATACAATTATAGTATAAAATAACTACCCACTACAATAAACCGTTACATCGAGTCAGCGCGAAGCTACGAGAGAGAATTTCTTTACAAATGAGAAGCTAGCTAGTTAGGAACTTACAAATTTAGTTCGATAAATAAAACGTTACAATAAGAAATGTAATTCAATAATAAATAATTTACACAATAACGGTTTTACATTGTCCATTAAGTAACGAGACAATTTGGGAATATTTCTGAAACGACCAAGCGCTATACGGCTAAACCACTTAGAGAAATGCTCCCTGCAAATGTCACTATATAAAAATCAGGTTTATAATTATGCATAGTAAATAACAGTATTATTAATATTATTATTTATTATCATACTGAATTAAGATTATTAATGACAAGCGCTGAGAATATAGCATGGACTATTTTTAATTCAAAACAATTGTAATTTCTATTTGATAATTTGATGCTAACATAATTTTTCTTTGGCAAATAAACCATGATATAATTCATAAAAATGCATCTCAAAAAATAAGCGTAAAACTACAATGAACTGCAATTTATCAAACACTTAAGTACTTAGATTTGAAATTCGTATGTCAGTACATCAATGGAGGAGAGATTTTGGACTTACAACTAATAGAAAAACATAAAAGCGATAACTGGACAAGCGACAGAACTGAACTTGAGTCAATATAAAACTAAAATAAACAAAACTCAACATAGCTTTCGTTGGAGGAATGTAAACAGTAGAGCAATCAATAATAAACAGCGTTTATACTTTAACAAGAATGTAGTAACAACGTGCGTCGAGGCCTGCTTGCTAGCACCACGGATGTTTAGTCAAGACTATATCACAGTACCGAGCCCGCGCACTTCCAACACAGGAATAAATAACCGTATAGAAACAAAGCTTTATAGTACCGGGCTGAAGTATCACACTGTACAAAAGCTGCAGGATAGCAACGCGCAATCATCGCCATCTCATGCTTGAATTTCTTACAACTTACTAATGACAACTTTCTTTTTGTACAGTTATTATTTCTTGTGCTTCCACCGCCCGACTGGCCGACCAACTGCCAGCCACGGGCGCCCCATCAACGTTATTATATAATCATATTGCTTGCACAAAACATCATCGACGGTCGACTCGAACTCCCGTGCAAAAACAACACTAAGTACCCACTCTAAGTTAACAGAGCCTACGCTCTAATCAGTGAAGGAAAAACTACAGAACACAGTGTGTAAGTGAGCTTACGGAAAAGCGAATCTTTACACTTTACTAACTTGGCAAGTTACAAATTGGACAGCATGAAATAGACCATCGTACATTACAAGGAGTCAGCCGTAGGACAGTAAACTGGCAGATAAGACTGTATTGCCGTTAGTTTTGTACTTTCATATCACAACTAAAGGGTCCGAGTTAATTCTAACATCAAACTTTTTTCTTAAATTAATGTACACGAATTTAGACTCCTATACTGGTA
Organism: Scrobipalpa atriplicella; assembly: GCA_029255725.1. NCBI lineage: Eukaryota > Metazoa > Arthropoda > Insecta > Lepidoptera > Gelechiidae > Scrobipalpa > Scrobipalpa atriplicella. The sequence continues at coordinate 84,792 of JARACY010000480.1, read as the reverse complement.
TCGAGTCACACAACCACTGATAATGGAAAGTGATTATACTAAGTATGTATATAAAATTTCGTATAAGATTTTTGAACTTCGAATTTTGAGTTACAGCAAACAGGCAACTACTTTGGCACCAATTTTTTATGTTGAGTTTTCAACACGGTGTGTATTTGTTTAATGCATTAAATTGGAAATTTATTTCCTATAAGGGAGCTGTACACAATATTAGGCATCATATAATTGTAACCTACCAATTACGATATAAGCTCAATATTTCAATATTACTAGTATAAATTGATCATGTGATTCGAGGAAGCCCGTCTGAGAGTCTTACGTAATTAAGTAACATGCGGAAGGGTTAGCTCAACGTAACCCGCAACGCCAAGTCTTTGAAGGAATAGTACAAAGGCAAAAGGATTTAGAAACATGAACATCATAATTCTTATAGGCACCATTTATTAATCGATTAAAATCCAAGTGAATAATAGCTACTAAGGTGCAATTCATTCTAAGACTAGAGTAAGCATACTCCAGATAGGGTCAGAATTCTTTAATATAGGTAACATTTTGTAAATTGGGTCAGAATTCAATAACAACTGGATTTTAAATTGCGCCAGAATTCAGTAACATAGCGTAAATCGGTTCAGAATTCAGGTGGCTAACAGTTACTAAGGTGCGATTCATTCTAAGACGAGGCGATGCAAAGTTCACAGATAAGCTTTAACCTAAGTCCTATCAGTTGAGCAACTACCGGTGAAGATCCACTACAAACTTATGGCACTGTTCTTCGTTATACTTGTAATCGCGAGTGTCGGTTATGCGACTAGTGAATCTTTTAAATTAAAATCGTTCCTTATAAAGTCGCATTATTTGTAATTAATTGTATTGGACTAAGTTTCTACAATACAGGTCCCTAAGTTAAGTTGGTGCTTTCAATCAAATTGGAACTAAAAGTGCAGAAGGAAGTCGTTTTGTAACAAGTGCAAGTACAGATTAAATTCATTTAGTGTCAATTCCTGTAGAGTTCGTATAAATCTGCATCTATATTTTTATTTTCATTACCTTATCTCATTTCCTTCCATTTATTTTTCATTTCAATAACTGTTCAAATATTAACGCAGATTTAAATAAATCAACTCATTAACTACTTATGCTACTCGATATTTAATAAAAGCTCATTAAAAACAGTGCAAATGGTAGTATAAAAGTGCATTAGATATCTCTTTTAGAGTCATAGTTAGATCCTTGCATGATCACAAATGCACGCTTTTGCATGCAAATTTACTAACGTCTGTCTCTGTCCCTTGCTAAGTACCCGCTTAAGAGCGACAGAGAGAGAAAGCGCAATCAGTCTCCATATTTCGAGAGCCAAACCAATCATTCATATGATCAAAAAATCTTTCCTATATAAGTTTTATGTATTCCCGTTCAAAATAAAAAAGGAAATAACAAAATATTTTCTTAACGAAATGCTATTCTGGTTCAAAATGTACGTACAAAAATAATAAAATCTGAGAACTACAGCGATAAATCGCGAATTTTTTGTAGGACATTTTAGTAACAATTTATATATTATAGTAATTTGTTTCTTAATCATGTTTCGAATCTCGTTTTTCTTAATGCAACGAGAACAATTAATTTCCTTTTACTGAAATTGTCTAGAAGGTGCTTTCTATCATATGGCTTTGAGGCAGCCAATCATTTCCAGAAAGTTGTACCAATCTGAACGCCTACATATAATACTGTAACAAGGTAGCGGCTTTTATCCGCCTTACATTCTTTTTACTGGCTATCTTTTAAAATTGCTGCACCACGCCATCTATCTGCCAAATTCACCCATCACTCAAACATCGCACGAAAGAATATTTTTACCACAATATCACGAACTTGTTTATTTACATATACCAATCATAAACCCATTGAAGAATCAAAGGGAGTGGAAGAGGGAGCTTACCGGATCTTTCGATGCCTCTACTGCGTGTGGATGTGCTGGTTACTAAGGTGCGTGGAAAGCGGAAACGTTTTGATGGTTTATTACTGGTAAATATTAATAAATTCGTGATAGAATATGGTTGTTCTATGCGATATTTGAGGAAAGTATGAATTTGGCAGATAGATGGCGTTGTACAGCAATTTTGAAAGATGGCCAGTAAGAAGGGAGGAAGGAGAATGGAAACCGCTACCTCGTTACAATATAAACGAAATACAAATTCACCATAATAACAACACATAAGTATGTATGTACATAATCCCAAATGAAATCTAACAAAAATAGAGAAGTAATTTTACAAAAAAATATCGTTGATTACATTTTGTCACTAGGTACCGAATAGTCTTATGCGGTTTTCTTTTTACATTCTTTATTATGAAAACGAAAACACCGTAAAATAATACAAAAATAAAAGCAATTCGTGATTCAAAGTTTTTGTAACCACAGATCAGTCAAACCAGTAGACGCTGTAAAAAAACTCGAGATATCTTCTAATATTTGAAATTTTTCTTCCATCACTTCTATCTGATCTGTGATCAAACGCTAATGCGTGGAACATCCACCAGTTTTGAAAAGATCATCACCACATTGTTTGATATCTCTAGGAGAGCGGGTCTGTATGTGTGTATGCTGACCTGTTTCACTGTCGCGGCAAGGAGGCGTTGGCCGGTAGCGTCGAGCTGCGCTGAGACGCGTTCATGTAAGCAGCCTTCAGGTTTGACCGCATCGAGTCCCTGGGAAACATACATACATATTTCAGTATGCAGAAACATCAGGATAAAATAGTATAATGAATTAGACTTCTTTAAATTGGGTCAGAAATGTCAGAATTCAGTAACATCTGGGTAACATATTGTAAATCGGGTCAGAATCCAATAACATCTAAATAACATATTGTAAATCAGATCGAAATTCAATAACATCTGGGTAACACATTGTAAATCGGGTCAAAATTCAGTAACATCTGGGTAACACATTGTAAATCGACTCTAAATTCTGTAACATCTGGGTAACACATTGTAAATCGGGTCAAAATTCAGTAACACCTGGGTAACAACACATTGTAAATCGGGTCAGAATTCAGTAACATCTGGGTAACACATTGTAAATCGGGCCAAAATTCAGTAACATCTGGGTAACAGATTGTAAATCGGGTCAGAATTCAGTAACATCTGGGTAACACATTGTAAGTAAATCGGGTCAGAATTCAGTAACATCTGGATAACACATTGTAAATCGGGTCAGAATTCAGTAACATCTGAGTAACATATTGTAAATCGGGTCAGAATTCAGTAACGTCTGAGTAACATATTGTAATTTGGGACAAAATTCAGTAGCATTACGGTAGCATATTGTAAAGAAAGTCAGTATTTAGTAAAATCACTATTATATACTGTAAATCGGATAAGATTTCAGTAACATCTGGGTACTGTAAATTGGATTAGTTTTTAGTAATATCTGGGTAACACAGTTGTAAATTACGCCAGTTTTCCGTAACATACTGTACATTGGGTCAGTATTTTAAGTAACGTTTGAGTGACATATTCTAAACTAGTATTCAGTGAAATCTGGGTAACATTCTGTAAACTATGTCAGAGAAGTTACGTGTAGAGAGTTGGTCTCACCTGGGCGAGAGCTTGGTGTGGTCGTGGTTGGTAATATTGGCGCGGTATCCATAGCGCTGCACACGGCGCGCGAGGCGAGCCACCCAGCGCCGCTGCTCCTGCGCTGCGGGTGCTAGTAGCAGCAGCTCCCGCGCTCTATCGGCGTGCAGCTTGCAGGCCGCCACGCCGCCGCCCTCGCCCTCGTTCACGTGCTCCGCGTGGATCTTCATCCGGCATCCTGTGATGAAGGGTTTAAGAATTAGTAGACTGTGAAAAAAATTGCGAATATATTGTTTTTTTTTTTTACTTTTCCATACAAATTGTCTGCTCAAGGAGTAACAAAAAAAAAACATCTCCTGAAAGAATTTCCTGGTGAATGTTATTCAGTTTCATTGACTGAGCAACCCCTATCAGTTTGCGGGACGCTGTCCCTTACACCCCGTATACATATTAAAAACAAAACTGGGTCCAAATGCCAAACGCTCCCAGTCCAGCATAGCAGCAAGCGCAGCAATAGGGGAGGGCGGAGTGTAAATACGCCGAAATCGTTCCAGAAAATGACGGCGCGACCGTGCTTGTTCCGTCCTCGGCTTGTCAAAGGGCAGCAAATACTCACGGCGGCACTCGTACGCGTGCGGCGGGCGGAACATGTGCCAGAGCGGGCGCGTGCACACCTCGCACGCCGTCGGGATGTGGTACGTGATGTGCACCAGGTCGTGGCCCTTGTGTTGCACTGTGCTCGCTGCAAACGACAAAACAATCGGTTATTACAACATCTAGGTATATTTGTGGGACATTTCTAACACATCTTTAACCTGCATTATCGATTCAGAACAGTATCTGATTATTTTAGTTGATTTTCGTAAGATTAAAAACTAAAAAGAATATTGCGCCTAAATATGATCCTTGGGGAACACCAGAGGACGGATTTAACAAAACACTTGGATTTTTAATACAGCAAAACAGATTTTTGGCATATTCTTGTAAACAACAATTAATATGAAGAAAACAATCATGACATTAAACGATCATTGCTTAACTTGTATAGTTTTGGGAGTAACAATTAATGGTCAACCCTGTCGAACGCCTGCCAATGTTTCTCTTTTAAATATGTCCTCATTTCGTTTGGAACCATGTCCTACTCACAGTTGGGGTCCTGGTTATCTTGCGGCGTGTCCTGCGCGTCCCCCGGGCGTCGCGCCTCTCCTTCCCCTGCGTATAACAGTTGGAAGATGCGCGGGATGTCTTTAGCGTCGGCGCGGATCACGTCACCTTGCGTCACCGATCGCACGTGGAACACTTTGCTGTAATTATAAGTATAAAATGCATTATGATTTGGTGCAAAAGAATTACTCCATACAGCCTAACAGCCAATTCGCCGATTTCAGATAGATTGTGACTAGTAAGATTGCATTAGAGACAATAAAATATCTACAGGAAAACATAAGTCAAAGTCAAGTCATCATCAAAAAATAAATATATGAGTTTTAAACTAAAATGCTCACCTCAAATCCAGTATCATAACAGGATCAGTAGTATTCTGCTTGTCATTTTCACTGTTATAGAAGATGATCTTCTTGGAGGACACGACAACATACTGCTTCTTCCAGCCGTGCCTCCGGATGTTCTGCTTGAAGGGCACGGAGAGCCAGCCCTCGAGGGTCTGCTCCGTCTCCCCGTCCTCTGCATCAGCTGAGGACTGTGACGCGGTCTCGCTGGTGAGGGCGGCTAGCTTCTCTTTCAGTTGCTCTATTTCTGCGTCCTTGCTGTCCACCTAGAAGTAATGAAGGTACATGTTAGATAGACATATAAATGTGTTTTTTGTGCTTTAGATGCAGAATCCAGGGGTTAGCAAATAAAATTTTCAAAATTTCTAAATTTTGCATCTTTCTAGTAGGTACTAGGTTATTTGTCCCTTACTACTAAATTGCACGATTCTCAATTAAAGTCTGGACTGCTTACTTCGAATGAGCTTTTGAGGTCAGCAATTCTTGTCTTTCTGAATTCCTGATTTCTTGAGGTTCCTGTGGTGAAACCCTGAAACCTACCTCCATAGCCAGGCGCAGCTTGGTCTGCTGTTCCTCAATGAGCTGCTGCTGCGTATCTTGAAGATCACGAGCAAGTTTAGCGGCGAGCTGGTCGAACTTCTCCTTCTCGCGGGTCAACTCCTGCTGCAGCTTGCGGTAGTCCTTGTCCTTGCGAACCGACATCTTGCTCTTGTTCTTAGCCACGGCTGGATTCATGTCTTTTCTGTAATGGGATATTAAGTTTTAATGTTTGTTATTTGAATACGCAATAGGTTTGGATTCGCCATAACAGGTTGATATATGGGTTATGTAAAACGCCAGCAACTTTGCCGATACCACCGAGATGTCAAGTCATGGCACAACTATGATGAAACCTTCGCTGATCCAATTTAAAATTCTTACAAAGTTATTAATCCTACCTTTTCCGATGTTCTAATCGCAAACACCTCACGCCAAAAAATCTTTCAATCTACTAATTTTAGCCATGTTTAGCTTGATCTTAGCAAACCCCAACTTTTTCTGCTCTTAGTTAAGCGTTGGACTTTACTTGTTTAGCTTATTGACGGCTTGTTGTTTTAGCATGATTTCCAAGTTGAGTTTCTTACTCAATCACTCCACTTCACTTCCTGCAATCTTGCTAGAGATCCAACTCGTTCAGCCAACGCGGTGTTGCTGCGACGGAGCTCGTCTACCTCGAGCCATATACTGTATACTAGAACACTTGGTCCTTGAATTTGAGGATATACATACCTGTTCATGATCTCAGCCAGTTTATTAACCGCCTGTTGTTTCAGCATGATCTCTGAGTTGAGTTTCTTGCTCAATCGCTCCACTTCTTCCTGCAATCTCGCTAGAGATCCAACTCGCTCAGCGAGCGCGGTGTTGCTGCGCCGGAGCTCGTCCACCTCCTGTTGCACACGGCATGCATTAGTTACAGAACGAAGACACAGTGGGGGTTAGGAGTTTGGAACATATAATGAGGGCGTTTAGGACTGTCTATTAGGTCAGGCGTGGTCTATGTAAACTAGTAGACTTGACGGGGGCATAAAGTAAAATCTCAACATGTGTTTAGGGAACTTTCGCCGGGTGCCCCCAGCACCTAGCTTATATCCTAGTTTCCATTGAAACATAACGCAGCGTGACCACGATTTTAGAAACTTAGGCTGTTGTCTAGAGCCACATACCCATTCATGTTATACATATAAAATTTATGAATGAAAGTTGATTATTTAATATCACGTTAGACAAGAGTTTGAGAAACAAAACAAAATTATTTTCCTGGTTGGAAATAATGAATTAATAATATTTATTTTTAATTTATATCCTCAAGGAAAGTATTTTGTTTTGTATATTATGTTTGTTTATTCCTTGAATCGGCACAAAATTGTACACCACGATTATGTTATGAATCATGAATTTAATATAATAAATGAATGAGTATAAAAGCAACGAAATATTATTTCGACTAAACAAAAATGTTTAATGAATTTTGAAATCTGTTACAGGTACAAAAGTGATACTCAACAAAACTTTGCTTGAACAAACAAAACAAAACACGGCTTGAACACGCGAATGCTTTATACGCTAAGGTACCATACAGATCTCAACGGTAGTTGCCCACCTGGATCGGAAAGCGTTCATACAAATCCAACAGCTGCCGAGATCCGAACGGTACTTTTAGAACTTCGGCATGAGACGGCGTAATCTTTAGTACAAGTACCTTGCGCTGCAGGTCGACGGTGGCGCACATCTCGTGGTCCCTGTCGCGCAGGCTCTGAACTAAAGCGTCCTTGGCGGCCAGCTCGCTGCGGTGTGACGTCACAGCGTCGCGCATCTCCAGCTCTTTCATAGTCTTCTCTTTTTCCAGCTCGCCCACTGTCTCTTCTGCAATCGACCTGATGACAGACAAAATATGATTAAAAATTGTTCAAAGGTATAACATGGTGCACCAGGCTGGCCCTCTCCTGCTCCAGGTCTCCGGCGCAGCGGCTGCTGTCGTCCAGCTGTTGGTGGAACTGTGCCTCACCTGGCGATGGCCTCGGAGTCTGCGCGCGCGATGGCTAGTTGCAGCTGGTGCATCAGGCTGGCTCTCTCCTGCTCCAGGTCTCTGGCGCAGCGGCTGCTGTCGTCCAGCTGTTGGCGCAGTTCGTTGGCCTGGCTGCGGTACACGAGGCTGTAGTGCTGCTCATTCTCTAGCTGCGATCGGAGTTCTTCGCACTGCAGACGAAGGGACACAGTAGATTAGTGAAGGTCGCAAATAAGATTGACTTGGAATTACTTATCATAAATTTAGATTGGTAAAGAAAACATGATTTTTTAATGGCTATTAACTTTGACATTTGTTTTTTATGTTATGAGTGAGTCTCTGTGAGTCTAGATCAAAATGGGTGAGATTTGACAAGCATCAAACGAAGTTATTATTAGTGTGTGAACGGTTTATAGTTCGCGTGTGATTATATCTTGTGCTAGATATAAGCTGAATCTTATTAGCTGCCTATGCCTAATAATAATATTTTATAGGGAAATCCCAATGTTTCAATGTTTCTTTACAAACTCTTTACTTTATTTAGGTCTTATTTTATGAAATAAAATGTTATTATAAAATCATTTTCGCTTATCAAAAACAATCGATATTTATTTGCCAACATTTAATCCACCAGCAATATAATCAAACATAATGTTTGTCGTTACAAGCACATTTGCAGTTACATTTGGTTCCATTGCAGAATATGTCAGCAGATCGCGAGCCCAGCCGTAACGCAAGTGTTTTATAGGCACCCGCTTCACTTTGTTTACTTACGTTTGCATAAAACAAATTCGCGACATACAATGAATACGGTATTTACTTCTATTGTACCGGTCCCGTTTCGAGGAAGGTTATTTTTCGAGCAGTGACACGAATCAATAACAAAACTATATTTTTACTTTACTTTCCTGTAAAAACTTGACACATTCTTTGCCAGGCAAGGTGAAACTAGAGCACGCCATATTTTTCCGCTCGAAATTCGCCACATAAGTCATTCCTTTGTTATAATAGTGGAATGCATACAAATTCTACAAGAATTTAAATTGGTTTACTTTTAAATGTAAATGGAATTAGGCACGAGAGTTTTAAGACTATACCTACGTAGCGTAGAATACACCTAGATGACACACAAAGCACTTCGTCCTAGTTCTAGGAAAAGATAGCAAATTTTGAACAAGCATCTATTTTCTCGGAAGGAGCGAGCAGGCAACAAAGGTTTACTATTTCACCAGCCCACGATTGATCGATAGTCTCAATTGCATGTTAGTGAAGTATGGGAAAGTTCACATCGATATTTTTATTTTAATAATGAATTGTTTAAAAAAGTCTGAGACAACACTTGTTTCATTTAGGTTCAGAAATGTTTGCATTTAATTAAAGGAATATTTTTCCAAATTTTACCAAAAAAGTCCCGGCACGAGAAGACTGACTAATCAATCTTATTGACGATAACTTCATCCATAAGATAAAATGTACAATAACTTCTTTTCATCAAGTCAGCTAGACGGAGACCTATATTTCTTAACAAGAAAACCAGTTGAGCAAATAATAGAAAACAATTTCTTAACGAAACTATAAATAAACATCAATTGATGGATGACATTATACACGTTTTTTTATTCTAATCAGCAGCACAAATCTTTATAAAGTTTATGTCATAAATATCAAGGTGAATAAAAAAAGCCTCCGTACACTTGAAGTCGTGATGTTAGGTATATTACGTACATCTGATGTTATTTTATTACGATGTTACATTCGTACAAACATTTATAAGAGCGGGCGAAGTTCATTGTGCATTCGTAGTTTTAGCAATGTCATCTCTTAGTTTTAAAGCCAATAGTAATACATTAACATATTAAGAATGTTGTGTATATGGATGAAAGTCTGAAATAAAGATATATTTAATTAAATTTAATACTTGAAAATCTTGTATGTTTTTTTTTAACTAGTTTGTATTTGTTTTTCACAGGTATAAGTGCATCATCATCGTACTATTTTACAAGAATGTGAAATACTATAGAAAGGAACCCAAAAAATAAACAAATCTACCCAAAAATCAAATTAAATAACACCACTGCCGGATGAACCGCCATGTTTGAAGGGCAGTACAATCCTCTCCATCACAATTTACTTATTTGTACATACATACAATTACGACTCTAAATCCCTACAGGTTAGGCAGAGCGTCAATGGTATATTAGATTCAAAAGAATGGTTACGTACATGTTGCGATATACTTTGATTTTGATCTAGTTTCAAGTGTTATAAGTAAATGCACTTTGTAATAAGGACAGTGCGTCTAGGAGTTTGGAATTTATGTCGCATCCAAGCGTGACACAGTTTGAGTTTACTGATAACGATATCACACTGTGTACACTGGATGCTCCTGTTTGGTCTCACTAGGAAGGGAAATTAATCGAATGTGCACTTTCATTAATTTTCGTTAAAAATTCGATAGTGACTCTGCCTTCTCTGCCTCATTTTCATATCTTTTTGTTAAGACTGTGTGAATTATTTTTCTTTTAAACCACATTCCGTACAATATTGAAAATCAGATAGCTGTAGCTTTTTAACTCGAATATTAGAGAAACATAAGTTTTTTTTTTTGTAAAGTAAGATAATTTCATCTCATCCTTTCTCTAACTCACTCTGTGTAAAATTGCTTCTCTCCGTTAGTTTCTACTTGCTACGAGTTGATATTCTATTTTTGAGACAAACAAAGAAATTAACATACTTACACACCTTAGCTTTTCTATTTATATTATTGTTATAATCAGAATATTTGATGCAACTATTCTCCTCCACATTTACGTAAAACTGTGGGACAGTTTGTTTATTTTGAAAGCTAACAGTGGCAAATATCTGGCCGGCGGCGGTTTACAATAATTCATTTAAAATACTTTACAACGTTATGGTTTTTAAATAGGTACGTATAAATTAAGAGTTATTTTACGGTCTACCGAGTGATGCGTAGCCGGCTCCGCCAACGCATAAAAATAAACTTAAAGTTTATAAAGAATATACGCGTATTTCCAACTAAGAGTGACTTGCGTTGCGGTATTAAATAAAATCTAATAAAAGACAGACATTTCCAGTACAGTTATTTCCCTTCATTCTTCAGTCTAATAAGAATCACATCACATATCGTGTGTTTCTAGACGCACGCGCATTCTCAGCTCATCAACTCATTTACATCAGTCGATTACAGAACTTGAGCATGAATTATTTTTATTAATAGCGTGCCGTTTCTATTCTGACAACAGTGTTCCTTGAATCGGAATGAATAAATTATTCTTTTAAATGGGCAAATCGCGGTGACTAAGTGACTGGTTGGCTGTAGAAAAACCGCTATGTACGTAATACTGTTTATTTGTTTGCGCGGGCGCAGGCAAAGTAAGACAAGCTGGCGTTTGTTTGTGCGAGTGAGAGAGAAGAGAGGTGCAATTGAAGGAGATGAATATTTCAAATTGAACATGTCCATACAAGCAACACAGTAAAAAAAACTATTTTCGATATCGACTATTAGCTAATAGAATTTACTTTCATTCAGTTTATAGGTAGGTAGGTAGTTCATAGGTTTTTAGTTTGCATAAAAAATAACGAAAAATTACAAGATGTCCTATTTTGACCTATTTTAAAGCCTCTTTAATAGTTACGTCTTGTACACTGTGCTCTTAGTTCAGTATGTGTACAACGTGTTTGCCATTGACAATGACTCACAGTTTCGTACCGCTAGAGGACACATTTCGGCGCGATATGAGATGGTGATTAATTCACAGAAAAAATAGTCAAACCTTCAAAAGTAATGCCTAAATAAGATACATCATCATTGCCCTAGCCGTATTCCGTATTTCTCGGGATTATAAATGGGCGTCTACCCGGGTATACACCCAATTTTGGGTATTTACCCAGGTATACGCCCATCTAGATGGGCATGTACCCGAAATTGGGTATATACCCGGGTAGACGCCCATCTATACTCGGGATCGGCTACCAAATCTAGGGGATTGAACGAGGATACTGGTTTTTACACAAAGAGACTGCTATCTGACCTCCACAACCCAAAACGGAAACCAGATCCAATCCTAGATTAATGCCTAAAAAAAATGTTTATAAATAAAAGCATATGAGACAAATAACTATTCAATCACGTATACCGCAATTAAAAGAAATGCAAATTACAAAATGTAATGTAAATTTCCTTCCTATTCACTATTTTCTATTTTGCAAAAAGTTGCTAGAAATTGTAAGTATTTGTACATTCCGCGTAAATCTGAATACTAATTATCATATAAGTGTACCAAAACGTTTACTTTCTTTATGATAATTATGAAGTCATTCATTATTTTGGCATGAAACCTTGCCATACGTAATATGAATGGAAAAATTGTATTTGGTCGGTCCAATTTGTTTATTAGCACAGTGTGTCTTTATTTGTTTAGTGACGAAAAGTTGAGAGATTCCCGAATCTCGCTTCTCTATAGAGCTAAATGTACCTATTCACTGCCCGTTCTAAACTAAGCGTACTGGATTCTGTCTCAACCAGTATCATTTTAGTCTCTAAAACAAAATGATCGTTGTAGAGAAGGCATCAATCGAAGACGCGGAGGTCGGGAAATGCCATCGCGGCGTGGGTGCTTTCGCCACCCGCAATAATGGGGGGTTGGGCAATGTAAAGAAGGCTAGAAGTACCTTAATTAACATTTATCAGGGAACTCACTCTAGCTCTATAGCTGCCTCTGCCTCGGCCGAAGCGTCTTCGCTCGTAGCGGCACTGCAGAACGCTTGGTCTTGTCTTTTACTGTGCTAAATGTAAAAATAATGTGACTTACTCTAGCATAGTGCATGTCTCGTTCAGCAGAGGCCGCAGCTAGCTTCTCGTTGGTCTCATGTAACGCGGCTCGCACGTTGTGTAAATCCCTGGTCCTGGCGTCTCTCTCCGCCGCGGCCGCCCTAGCTGCCGCCTCAGCTGAAGCGACTTCGCTCGCTGCGGTGTGACGCGCCGCGCGCTCTTGCTCTAAGGCCGCTTGGAGGCCTACGACCTACGGGAATAGATTATGTGTTAGAGACATACTCATATTAGGTACTCCTACAAAACTATTTGAGACAATTGTTTTTCCTCTATACCAAAAACACAGTAAAATCTAGTAAAATGAATGTTCGTTCCTATTTAACTTACCCTAATCAAAATGTGCCAATGAACCACCTGTCTTTAAAAGGTAAAGTTGTATAGAAGTGTATTCATTTGACTTTACCTTTTTGTTGGTCATAAACAGTTCCTGCTGGACTGGAAGTGATAGAAAAACATAGAATGTGCCAGATGCATCTCCTTCCGGGCATGCTGTAAAAATCGGCTAAGGCTGCTAAGGGATTAGAAGATTTCAGTATTGTAATTTAGGCAATGGGCTGACAACCTGTCACTATATAGCAATGTACATATCTATCTGGAATAACTCTCAAAACTTGTCAGACGTGGCGGGACGTCCTGTTTAGGTCGTTTACGCTCTGCCTACCCTATTAGGGATAAAGGCGTGATGATATGTAAACAGTTCCTGTGGTTAGTTTCAATGTTTAGTCTTCTGTAACTAAGTTCCATCCATGAAATAAATCTCAAATAATGGATGGGATGCACACTCTCACATATGTTATAAGATAAGGTAATAAAGAGATGTAAACAAACCTATCTGAGGCAAATGTTGAATACCTTCAGCTTATTGACCACGCATATGTATTACTCTTTAATCATAATTATCCAAAGGAGTGTCCTATTATAATTATGATACTTTATTACTAGTAAACACACAAACAATATAATCTATTTCTCATTATGCTTATGCGCCATGGTCGTAAAAGCGACTGATGAAATTAAAATTATAGGACAAGTCTATCAAATGAAATTAAAATCTTTTTCTCACTTGATGCTGGTAATAAAATGCAACATATTATTGCATTTAATTTTTAGTGTGTTATAGTTCAATATTTTTCTTCACTTTTCAAACAGTTCTGCAGCAATTAGGGAAATATAAAGACCTGTAAAATCTTCTTTTATCTTGTGAGTTCATCAGGTCAATCAACATGATGAACCCTGGTATTAAAAGTTCTAAACTGCCTTTAGGCATAGTCCATGATTTTTGAACAACCACCGACTACTGGAAACTTCTGGCTTCTGGCTTCTATAGAATGCCCGGGAGGCGAAGCAGCTGACCAATTCTATGTTTCTACTTTTTTATCACTCCCAGTCCAGCATGGAAGCAATAAAGATAATTTATTTACCTTCTCAGTCTCCTGCCGGTGCTCTCCCTATAGTTTGTTGAGTCATCTACCTGTAGTTGACGCTGAGCATCGACCACTGTCTCTCTCTCTCTCTCTCTCTTGACAGGCCGCGTCGGCTCTCGCTCTCACTCAGCTTGCCATGCAGGGCTGTATCAGACCCACACACTACTTAACACGGCCACATTGTCACAGTTATTACCTTCTCAGTCTCCTGCCGGTGCTCTCCCTCTAGCTTGTTGAGCCGCTGCTGCATCTGCCTGTAGTCGACGCTGAGCATCGACCACTGTCTCTCTCTCTCCTGACTGGCCGCGTCGGCTCTCGCTCTCGCCGCCTTCTCCTCGCCCAGCTTGCCTTGCAGGGCTGTGTCAGACCCACACACTACTCAACACGGTCACATTGTCATGGTTATACAAGATAGTGGCTACTGATTGTATTGAATAGGGATGATAATAGAAGTGGAATTTTTGAAAGGTTAACCGATAGGAATCGGCATGTATGGACCCTTTACCACTGTTATGGATGGCTTTGGCTCAAATAATATAACTGCAAGTTATGGTAGAATGTTTAATACCAGTACACACCTACTTGTTTTGAATCAAATACTAAAGAAGAAGATTGAATCTATATTATACAATCAGTAGTCCAGAAATAAGAAACACTGAGAAATAACAAAAGAAATTATAGAAGATTATGGAAAAATGAAAATAAATAATGTACATAGTAGTAGCATAGGTATTAGCAAACTGGACAATACCTTCAAATACTTTTTCCAATGTTCCTGATGCATGCAAAAAATTAGGTTTGGATATATATTTTTTTGTAAAAAAAAAGGATGCAGTAGCAGAGTTCCAAATGAAAGGAGAGTAGCATTAACTTTAAGTGGGCCGAGTTACAAGAAAAGAGAGCAAACTTACCCTTGACTAGCTCGAGGTTGGCCTCCTGCTTGGACATGAGCTGCGAGCGCTGCGTGTCCTGGTGCGCGCGCAGCTCCTGCTGGTAGAGGTGCTGCGCAGCGCGCATTTCGTGCGCTAGGCCGGCGCACTCCTTCTCCAGGGTGGACACGCGCTCGGAGAGCTGGCGGTTGTCTTGGAGCGCCGCCGCCAGCCGCGCCGCCGACCGCTCCAGCTCCGCGTGCGCCGCGCTCAGCCGCGACGTCGCCTCCGCCACCGCCACCTCCGATCGCTGACGGCCCGCCTTCGCCGTTGCCAGCTCCTCGCTCAGGGCGCTGCGCTCCCGCTCCAGCGCGTCCCGCTGCGCACGCAGGCTCGCCACCGTGCCGTCGTTTACTGCAGCGGCGGCCGCCTGAGCAGCACTTAGTTCAGCGGCTTGCTTTCGCGACTTGGCGGCGGCCTCGGACTCCTGCTTCAATTTCTCGCGGAGCTCTGTCATCTGCTTCTCTAGGGCGTTTATTTTCTCATTGTAAGTTTGCAGATTACTCATCTCCTTCGATCGCTTGTTCTGTTCTTCTTCGAGGCGTCGTTTGGCTTCGTTGAAGTTCGCCTCGGCCTTCCGACGATTTTCCGCTTCCATTTCAGCTTTTCGCTGAATTTCCTTCAGATCATGCTTAAGAAGAGCAAGTTCTTTATCGGTATCTGCCAGTATTTTCTTATTTCTTGATTCCCTCTGAGTGAGTTCTTCTAGTTGAGAACACAAGTTGATTTGTCTGTCCTCCAGTTTACGCCTATTGTCTCTTTCCCTTTCAAGAAGTTTCTCTAGCTGCAGAAGAGCTTCAGATCCGACATTGTTTATATGGTTATTGGAGATTGTGTCGACGACATCGGCTGCCTTGAGTTTACTGCAGAGTTGGTAATCCCCATTGTAAGTAAATCCAACAAAAGGTAAGTGGTTGCCTACAAAAGCTTTTGGCACAGGGAAAGACTCATCCAGAGCATCTGATTTCTCAATGTCATCAAAGTTTCTTGTATCATCATCACTAGACAGTTCTGGCACCACAGGAGGAACAGAATCCCGAAGGTTCTCAAAACTCCACTGATCATTGATAAAGAAAGGGTGTTGTTTAATTTCCTCAACACTATTCTTACCAAGTCTTTTCACTCTGTCTGTTAAAAGTCCCCGAATAAGGGACTTGGCTTCCTTAGATATTTCTACATCATCAGGGAATTGCAAAGAATTTCTGTGGTCCATGATTTTTCCATAAGTTCCTACTAAGCTATCAGCATAAAAAGGTGGATCACCTATTAGCATTTCATATAAAAATATTCCCACAGCCCACCAATCACATTCACGTCCATACACTCCCTCTCCATTCTGTGACTGCAACACTTCAGGAGAGATATAGTCAGGGGTTCCTACGGCATTGCTAGCACGGACCAGCCCATCAGGACCCATCCTCATGCATGTGCCAAAGTCAGCCAATTTCAAATGGCCATATTTGTCAATCAACATGTTATCAGGCTTTACATCTCTATGCACAAATCCCATGCCATGGATAACATCTAATGCCAGAACAATTTCCATGGTGTAGAACTTGGCCCACTTTTCAGGAATATCATAATTGGACATAAGACTGACCAGGTCTCCACCTGGCATGTAATCCATCACCATGTACAAATATTTATGATCTTGGAAGGCAAAATGTAGTTTGAGGATCCATTCAGAGTTTGCATGTGCCATGATGTGTCTCTCCTCCCAGAAAAATGTGGAGTCTGATCTTTTAATCATTTCTACTTTACTGAGGAGTTTCATGGCATACACATGACGTGTGGACTTATGTCTGACTAGTTGTACTTCACCGAATGCTCCGCGGCCAATCACTTTGATCAGATCAAAGTCTGCTGCCTTCATTCGCAGGTCAACAACATCTGATGCGAATTGTTCATCTACAACAATGCAAAGTACAGAATTATAACTTGCCTACATTTTAAATTATTCAATAACTTTAGAGTTATTAGTGGAGAAATAACATGTATGCTACAATATGCTAACATGTGAGAAAATAATAATAATGAATCATAATCTTATCAGTACCAACTATGTTTTATTTACATCAGTAGTATCATATTTACTTTAATCAGTGCATGCCTATGAGTATACACAGATGCCCAGTTGATATGAGTGTAATTAAATTGCCCATGAATGTAATCAATAAACATTTTTCAGTTCATCATCTTCAAACAACATTGTAATTAAGGGCAATAGCTTCCTTGTTGCTTGCACCACATCAATTGGTACAAGAGGCAAACAACAATATGAATATAAAACTAAATGGAGTGTAGGACTATAGTGTGGAATAAAAGCTGTAGGACTCACATCTGCTGGTGTAGGCCTCGACATTCTTCATGCGGCGGATGGCAGGGTGGTCGCAGTCGGACACGAGCGCCGTGACCGTGTCCAACAGGCAGTCGATGTTGCCGGCCGAGCGCGGATCGCACAGCTGCTCCTCCAGCGCGCGCAGCCGCCGCAGCCGCTCCTCGTCCTTCGCCGGCTCCATCCCGGCTCTCGCGCACCAGCGCCCCGGCCCCGAGTCTCGCCTCACCCACTAAACGCCACCGCACATTCTCCCAAGCACTGCTCACATTCACACCGCTCTCATCGCCTAAGCGACGCATCAACTATGATAACTATCTATGCGATCGCTGAGCAGTCACAGAAATGCACTCGATAGACTACCACACGATACTGCAGTTCATTGTAATATGTTTCATTATCGAAAAATTAAGTTCCTACGATTCACTGTGACAGCAGATAAAGGTGGTTCTCACAACAAAGCATATGCACGTTTGCAAACATAACACGGTAATAGATTGTATTTATTACTTTCCAGTAGTTGATAAACCTATGTAAACTCTAAATTAAAATAATTATTGGCACAACATTGAAAATCTAATGTAAAAATTACGAAATAATCGACCGCTTGATTGATGAACGACGATGATCAAACAATAATGTGAAGTGAGCAACGTATTACGACAAGTTCACAAATGGCGAGAAACTGAAGGTATTTTATAGTACAAGGTAATATTTTGATAAAATTTACGTATGTTAAAAAAATATTGGACACAATAACGACAAAAAAACACACAATGACTTCTTCATTTATTATTAGCTTTGATTTGAATTTAATGATCAGAAACTTCTAATCAAAATTTTACAAAAATAGTTAAAATTTCTGTACTACGAAACCAGCCTATAAAACACCTTAATTGTCTATGGCTATTGTCCTTTTCTAGTTGCAACAAAAGGAGAATGTAGCTTGTCCAAATCAATTTTTCTTATTTACTGAATAATCTTTCTGATCATATTTTATATCATAAATAGATAAATAGCATCAAATAGCATTTTTAAATTGCTCGGAATAATTTAATAACAATAATTTTGTTTTTCTTCTAAAGCTAACTTCACGTCGTAAAATGAATGAATATTTTTGTTCCTGATATGAATCATGACTCATTCTTTTAGTTTGCCATTTATATCAGACAACCCATATTTATGGAAAAAGATAATAAAATATAACTATCAGTGAAACGTTATCACATTAAACTTTGATTGTGCTTGTTATGAAAATAAACTAAGCGCAAATTAGACGCACGAAAATCAATTTAATTTTTTTTTTTTTTTCTACTGTTATAAAGGACTTTTGTACGATGAGTACATGCCAGCCCTATTGTTCCCTATAAACTCTAGTTCACTCATATTAAGGTTTAGGTTGGGTTTGCCTGTGTAGAGCGATTCTGTTCAAAGGTTCTAAATAGTTGGTAAATTTCAACGATCTCTATTAAATTTGGGCAAGTAAGTAATGCTTGGAAGTTTCCTAAATCGAGTTTCGAAAATCAATTTAATTTTTTTTTTTTTTCAGTAAGAGCTGCTTTAACTTCAAACTAGATTTTTAACTAGGCGTTTTTTTAGGGTCACACGCATTGCGATTCTATGTGCGTACTACAAGAAGTTTTCATACTGAGTTGACAGCCAAACAAGATGGCAGCGTAAGTTGCTTTTTTCGCCACTTTCATTTCATTCATACTTAGCTTTGTTGGTGGTACTGTGCCGAATAATACTGAAACCAATCGTTGAGGAGTAAGTTTATAGTTTTATGGTAACATTATCAGTAATCACGTCAGTCATCGTCAAAAGGTCTCGTTCGTTCAAAACAAAAAATCATTCATTCATCTAATATGGCGGTGCTAGGAAGGATGTGCATAAATTTTTGATTTTTGCATTTATTACAAAATTGCAGAATTGGTTTGCTTAATTTTGTTATTTTAGTTCCTTTTTGTCTATAAAAGTTATCATATATGTGACACAAAACTCTTTGTAACCATAACCTAGTGTCTGGACTTTAGAATTGCCATGAAAATTATTACTTCGTTGCTGGTGTAAAAATAAATTGTGACAAATATAACACATTATTCAGGTAAAATGTTGTTTTACTATGTAATAAGAATCTACAGTTATGTCTTATATCCTTAAAATACATATCTAGTTAATTAAGGAGACCCATCATGGAACTTTTGAGTAGGTTGCATATGTGTGCGCCCCATTTTGATTCAAGTTCATTCTCTTGATATCTTGGCTACCTGTATCTTTAAATTTATAATAAGTGTTGCTAAAGCAGCTCAGTTTTTTGGTACAATTTATAAATCAGCATTATTTCAATTCTTTGTCTTTGAAAGTCCTCGCTGAAAAGTCTTTCCTTTGTGCTCCCAATCACGTGTGATCCCAGGTCGTTATGGGGTCAATAACTGCTGAGTGCGACTTATTTTTGTGCTAATCTGCTGATGGGGGAAAAATAAATAAAATGGCGCTAGCAGGAGTGTCAAAATCCATGTCTCATCGAAGAATTTCGTTAGATTTCGTACAGCCAATTGCGATGTACCTCCCTCACAATGGCAGAGGAAGTTGAAAAAAAATTAAACGGTATTGCACAACTTCCGAAGCGTGGGTGGACGTATGGGCATGTGCAACTACAAGGAGCGCCAGGCGCATGGTGCTGGTGGTCGCGGGGGTGGGGCGACGGCGCGGGGCCCGGAGCAGGGGGAGGGGCGGCCAGTCAGCTGTGCGGAGAGGCAGGTCGCGTGTCGCACCGCGCCGCCGTGCTCTGGGAAGTGCCCTAAATTGTTGCCCCTCCATTTCGTTGTCGTGAATTTCGGGGCTTCTCTCGTGCTCCTTAGGGAACATTAACCTATTTTTACTCTGTATTATTATTACATCTGTCTCTGTTGTAGTTCTATAATAGAGTGAATCAATATCAGGACAGCTGGTGTAGGTGTATCTTAACTAAAGTAGCAAGTAGAATCTTTGTCCAGTAACATTATTAGGTACCCATTTGTCTTCTATTCAAATCTTAAAATTCTGTAAGATTAAAATTTGGCAAGAAAGATTTATAATTGTGAGAAGTTAAACTGATGGAATGTGAGGTATTTCCAGCTAATTATTACATATGAAAGCATACAGTTGAGTTTGTGTTTTCATTGTTCCACATGTATGTTTAGCGTGAGCCATTGTTGTGCAATCAACAATTTTCAATAAAGTCCTTTATGGGCCGACGCTGGAGGCAGCTGATAACCAATAACTACGTCTGTAGCACTCTCGATCACCATGTATTTTTAATCAACGTTTGATTAAAACTCTGATTCATTTCCTGCAGCTGTGAGTATTTTTCGTTTTGTTGTTAGTACAATAATAGGGTCAAATACTCAATCCAAATGTTTATCATTTCCATTTTGATGTTATCTGTATTAAATTCATTTAAAATTACCAAAATTAGAAATGAATAGACCTTTCAATACAAATAAAAACTAAAAATACTTTGTATATAAAACATTTATGTAAACAAAATTATTAGGTAAAATTACAAATCACTGTTTAATGATAATGACAAAAAAAATAGTAAAATCAAGCAGCTCAAAACAATAATAATAATCACCATTTAACTGAAACATTTCTTGCATAACTTTATAAACATTTAAGCACAATCATTTACATAATTTGCTGCATACCCATTTTAGGCTTGTGTATGAACAATGAGCTCACATCATGATTGCATCATTCCAGCGCTCCGCGGAGGCCATGGCTACGCTCATCCAGGAGAATGGCAACCATGGCATGTCCCACAGCGTCCCGAGCCACATGGTGCCCGACCACGAGTACTGCGAGGCGGGCCAACAGCAAACGCCCGCGCAGCCCGACGCCGCGCCCGCACCAGACCCTGCAGCTACCGAGGAAGAAGACACCCCCGAGATAGATATCATGATAAACAATGTCGTGTGCAGTTTTAGTGTTAAGTGCCACCTGAACTTGAGACAAATAGCTCTGAACGGTGTTAACGTGGAGTTCCGCCGCGAGAACGGCATGGTGACGATGAAGCTGCGGCGGCCGTACACGACGGCGTCGATCTGGTCGTCGGGGAGGATCACGTGCACCGGCGCCACCAGCGAGGACCAGGCCAAGATCGCCGCCCGCCGGTACGCACGCGCGCTGCAGAAGCTGGGCTTCCAGGTCCGCTTCCGCAACTTCCGAGTAGTCAATGTCTTAGGAACCTGTCGAATGCCTTTCGGTATTCGGATCATAGCCTTCTCCAAGAAATATAAGGAAGCAGAGTGAGTACACATTTTTTTTTATTATTATTAAGCTTGCTTACGAACCGATTTAAAAAGCTGCTGTAACATTCTGTTTTTCCATCATTCCTAGTCTTTGAAGGAAGTATGTTATTGGTTGAAGTAATGGTCCACACACACTGTTTTATTAAAATGTATGACAATGACATTGCACTCACATAAACCACTATCAAATTAACTTCTGATTTGCATTTATTGAGGTCATTTGCCTCTAGTGACTTTAATAGAATCTACTATCTAGAAAGCATTATGAAAAAATATAAAATTGAAACCTGCTGATGATTATGTTATGGTAAACTTGTTACTAAATGTTTTGTCATTTCTTCTGTTTTTATTTATTTCAATAAAATTTCGATTTGCAATGTTTTTATCAGGGTATCATGTTACATATTGAGAACTTTATGTTTACAGTTGTGAGAGATGCTCTATATCTTTCTTTTTATTTCTTGGAATCTGCATTTTACACTCATGCTATAAAAGGTTAATTGTTAAGCATTAAAACTTCAAGCTCTAATTGAGCTGATTTCTGTAAATACCAAGACTTAAGAAAGACTTTTTCTGGATATGTTTTATGTACCGGAAGTAAATTAATTAGCTGACGAAACTTTAGGGTGTGAACATACCCTAAAAACTGAACAACCTTCCTGAAGAAACATAGGTCGAAATATGAAAAAAGATATTTGGTGCTGCCATACAAATGGTGCCAGAGCGGCTCCAGTTATTTTATTTTGTGTGGGAGACCAAATTCTTTTTGTTTCATATTTTAACCTGTGTTCCTTGGGGAAAGTTGATCAGTTTTATGTCTAGTCCAACTAGTCCACCCTAAAGATTTGCAAATTTTTTTACGCCCTGTATATACATACATACATACATAAAATCACGCCTTTATCTCTATTGGGGTAGGCAGAGCAAAAAGACCTAAATAAAGGTAATTCCGCCACGTCTGACAAGTTTTGAGGGTTATTGCCGATTGATCTGTATATTGCTATAGTGACAGGTTGTCAGCCTATCGCCTAAATTACAATACTGACACCCTCGAAACCCTTAGCTGGTTTTTACAGCATGCCCGGGAGGAGATGCAGCTGGCACATTCTATGTTTTTCTATTGCTCCCAGTCCAGCATGGAAGTATATCTACCCTGTATACCTACATACTTTTATGATATGCTATGATACCATATATAATGTGATACATCTTTGAAGTTTCTGTTGACTGCATTCATTGTTTGGCGTATTGTGTATGATCGAGAGTGATCTAAAAATATACTGTCCCCTTTATGTGAAGGACACATATCTGTGCTGTATGTAGATTGGCTTGTTTACTTGGTATATCTAGTTAGGATTAAATGTTTAGCTAGCCATCTACACTCTGAACTTTTGCTTTGTTTTTTGTGTTAAATAATTTGATTTTGTGTGTAATATTATTTATTGATCTGTGTTAGAATTTAGTAAGAAGAAATTTTCGCAGAATTAAAAATATCTAAAAGATCCTTCTACTCTTCAAGGTTCATTTCATACAAAGAGGACAATATTGCTTGTTTTTCTCCCACTTGATTCCCTGTAACAGTGCCATAGACATGTTCAGAAACACAGCTGCATAGAGCATCAAGTCCTAGAGCACGTTCTTGGCGAAAATATACAGGGTGTAAAAAAAAAGTACTGCATTCCTTTAAACCACATGTTCTGTTCTACATGGTTCTACTAATGATAAAAAACAGCTTTCGCAAAGCAGAACAATTTTAGCACAAAATAAAATTTTGCCTTTTCTATACAAAATTGCAGATGAGGAGAGCATCTTTGTATGGAAAAGGCAAATTTTTATTCGAGCTAAAATTTTTGTGCTTTGAGAAAGTTCTTTGGTATCAAACATCATAAGGAACGCAGTACTTTTTTGAACATTCTGTATTTAGAATAAACTCTAACCATTTTTATTATGGCTTGATAGAAAGCCAATTAATTTCGAAAAGAAAAAGAAAACATTTTATTTACAGTTTTGTTTATTTATTTTTCAGTTATGAACCTGAGCTGCATCCTGGCGTCACGTACAAGTTATATAACCCTAAAGCTACCTTGAAGATATTCTCCACTGGTGGCGTTACCATCACAGGTCAGTATTAATCAATCAACAGAAAATATTCTTTGTGCAAAGAAATTGTAGTGCCATACATACATAAAAAATTACAGATACAACAGGCACAGCTTTGGGCACACCTTTGAATCTGCCCATGAAACTGAACAACTTTTCCTAGAAACAGGTTAAAATCATAAAAAAATGGCTTCTCATACTAATTTGTGTATTAGCTGATGCATTTCGTATAGGAGATTATTTTTTCGTTTTTCGACCTTATATTCCTCCTCGGGAAATGTAGTTCAGTTTCACGGACAGATTAGCATCCTGCAGAGTGCAGATACCTTTTTTGTTACATAGCCTGTATGCCTAAGGCGTATGCAGAGCGCCTAAGACCTCATAAATTACTCTCCCAGTACAACACGGAAAACCAATTATTTCTAAGATATTCCTTTCAGCAAAACTATAGAGCTTAGATTGTATAATAACGGTCACGGTCATCCCTGACTTTTGTGTCTAGAGTCAAGGCAAACCCATTACAAGAAAAAAAAATCGCTTAGGTACTGCAGAGTTACATCTAGGTACGCAATATTGGTCTGTTATCAAACTCGTTAGGAATGTTAGGTATACGTAGTTAGTTGCTGGTTGTGCAATAAGTACAGTATGAAAAACTATGTTCATTGTACTGTTCCATTTCCAAGTTGGACTGCAGGCAACAGCAGCAGACTGCCGCAGCAGGTATAAACGAAAAATTGTAAGATGATCGCTGTGACAGATGTAAAAACCAAACGCAGAAAATTTAAAATTACAAATAATTGTGATGGGTTAAATGTTCAAAATCCATACAAAACGTGAATTGAAATCTTTTTAAAAACCCAACTATTTCTAGCCATACAAAGCAACACCTTCAATGTTTAGATTAGAGCCAAAGACAAAAATTTTTATGTGAAAAGTGGCAGCATCTTTTCAACGAATCTATATCATACTGATATCAGCTGCAAAATGTATGTATGTCCTCATTAGCCTAGCCTAGTATTATTTTAAAACTACTTAAATTTAAAAACCAATATGTAAAATGGCTTTCAGTTAATAAACTTATCTTATCTATACATTGATACGTAATGAATGGCTACTATTTATTTTAATTTTGACCAAGTTATTATAAAATCGAACTTTCTATTGATGGTATTAGAATGCAGTTCTATTTATATATGTTGCCAAATACGTAAACTTGTTTGCATATTTCCCTTTGCTTATTTGAAATTTCCCATGGTAATATAAGTTTTCCCGACATAAATGATAGCCTATACTAACACCAACTTAATCAAAAGTCTAGTAGATTTTGAGTTTCCATACTCACTAAAGTACACTCCCTTCCTCAAACGAAACTATTATAGCCTAAAATGCCACTGGTGGAAGTTGTTCAGTTTCGTTGACTGAGCATCAGTCAGTTAAGCTGTCCCTTACACCCGGTGTAATTTAACTGGTTAATCAGTTGATTTCAGGCTTGACAGCAATGTTATGGAGATCATTTTTTTCTATTCTATGATTATTATGTAAGATCATACCAACCAAGGTCAACTACCATAATCATTTATGGTATTTTTTCTGTATTGTGAGTAGCCCGGTCGAGGGACCTGATGAGTCCTGTAATCACATAATAGAACGAAGGTTGAACGTGCCCTCCAAAGCACGGAATCATCTTAGTTGACATACAATCAGCAGCCGTATTTTTGAAGCACTCGAACTCCAATGCGCATACGAAAGAGTAACTTTCGCGCGCAAAGTTGTATGGAAATCGCATGCAAACGCCACTCTTTCGTATGCGAATTTCGATTCGAGCGGTTCAAAAATACGGATCCAGCCTGCATGCATCTGATCCAGGTGATTCAGACTACATCGTCTTAACCAAGTTCATTGATGCGGAGCTGGGCGGAGCGGAATAGTGCATGGTTTAAAATCTGCCCTCTGCGTCAGAAGAAACGTTCTGATTGGACAAATTCATGCTCCAGTTCCACGTCAATGGAAACGCCAGCCCATGACTGTCGTGCCGCCTGTAGTGTAGGCAGGGGGGTCCAGAATCTTTCTGCGTAATCAAGTTTCAAAAGCCGCCTATAGTGTAGGCAGGGAGGGTCCTGGGAGCTTTCTGAGTAATCAAGTTTTCTTTATACTATTGTTGTGTTCCTCAGCCCGAAGCGTGAGCGACGTGCAGTCAGCAGTGGAGCGCATCTTCCCGCTGGTGTACGAGTTCCGCAAGGCGCGCACGCCGCAGGACGAGGAGGCGCTGCGGGCCCGCCGCGCCGCCCGCGCGCCCGCCGCCGCCCCGCCTCCGCAGCCGCCCGCCAACATGCACCTCGTCACGCTCTCCGACGACGACAACGACGCGTGGGAATGACGCCGCACCCCCGCCCCGCGCCCCATCCCGCGCCCCCAGTGATACACACACACACACACACACACACACACACGGACAGTGGTGACCGTTTGGCATATAAAGCAATAAACTGTGAGCTTAGTACCGCGAGAGTTGTCGTTGGCGAGCTGTTCGGTTCATGCCAAAGATATTTATTAGAGGTGTTCCGTACGCGAGCGCTTTTCTAACGAACGTATTATTTCGTGATCCTATGACCTCTTAGTATGCGTAGGTGGAGTCGATTCGGTGACATGTCGATACCAAAATTGTCATGTAACTTTAAGAATCATGTTGAGAGAATAAATCTCTAATAACGATACTCAGTCGCGTTTTTAATTTGCCGTTATTATTGATGAATTTGTAGTGATAATAGTGTTCAATAAGAATTGTTCTAAGAAAGAGATGACTGAATGATTAGTTAGATGTTAGTGATTGTAAATATGAGAAGCTTGGACATTATACGTTTAAATAAAAAAACTATTTTTGTTTTATTTTTTATTCAAATACAAAATAAGGCGCACATATTGCACATAAAAATATTAGGTAGGGAAGTACATACATACAGAGACATATAATCATGCCTTTATCCCTAATGGGGTAGACAGAGCGTAATCGACCTAAACAA
The DNA here is from genome assembly GCA_029255725.1 of Scrobipalpa atriplicella. NCBI lineage: Eukaryota > Metazoa > Arthropoda > Insecta > Lepidoptera > Gelechiidae > Scrobipalpa > Scrobipalpa atriplicella. The sequence goes on along the minus strand of JARACY010000480.1, from coordinate 58,208 downwards.
AGGTCGTTGCCACGTCTGACAAGTTTTGAAAGTTATTCCAGATAGATCTGTAAGCTGATTTTTACCGCATGCCCGGTTGCCCGGGACGGGAGGAGATGCGGCTGGGACATTCTATGTTTTTCTATCACTCCCAGTCCAGCATGGAAGAAGTACACTTTAGCATAAACATTCAGAAACTATCAAGGATCACCTATTGAAAACATTTTGTGAATAAAAGATGGACTTGGACCAGGAAAATATCTATTTGAATCAATTTATAAGATTGCAGCAGAGACGGAAATGTATTCAGAAGGAAGGATCTTCGTAGTTGCAGATATTTGATTGCATTAAACGAGTATCATGTTCCTTGCACCATTGTATTCCTATTAGAGTTGCAAATAGTGATGATAGGTCATATTTACAAATATGTTCAACTTTTCTTAGAATAATGATCAAGCAGTAATATGACCAATGAGTACTCAGTGTATTGATTACGAACGGAACGGTAACGTTGAGTCTGGGGATCTCCCCTATTATAGATTAGAAAAATTATACTACTGACATTTTGGGGCAATGAAAGGAAGCAAAAAAGGTATAGGTACCTAAGGTTCGATTATATTATGTAGATCTTCAAGAACATCTGAATATTATTATACATATCTGTAAGTAAATGGTAATATTAGTTAGAAATAATTCTGGCCTCGTACACCCGAAAATCGTCTCAGAATTTGATGAAGAATGACGTATGGCAGTATACGAATGACCACGTTAGGCAGTAAAAAAAAGTCACGTTGCGCAAACTTATACCGGGTATACGACCTCTGTGGCTTTACCCTGGACCTTTACTGAGTCTAGTGCTCTGATGCCACCTTGTAATCACCAGTCTCAAATACCGCTAAGAATCACTATCATGCGTATCATATTCATCGCTGGTGACCCTGGCGTGGGAAACACGCGGTGGACGAGCTAAAGTGGGTCGGAATGGACCTCGCAACTGAGTTTTTGCAGGAGATCTGATGTGGGCGCTGAGATCTATCACTGTCAGTCTCGGTGGTACTGCGTGACCTGAAATACGATAGAAGATTGGTTCAAATGTACCAAGAAAATATTGTTCAGATTGAAACGCCTGATTGCTATTGGTAGAATATTCTTCTTTGTCTTACTAATCGTTACAGGCGTTTCAATAAATCACTCGTAGTTGAAATATTCCTAGACCCGCAGCACTTCGACCTGCGCGTTTAGAAAATGAGCAACTAAGTACACCTTAGACCTGTGATAGCCGGCAGTATTGTGGTCGTCCGGTACAGTCTTAGACCTGGACCGAAGCATGCAGCTATGTCTAGGATGTCGTGCTGGTGAACCCATCCCCCGGTGAAGCGGGCGGCAGGCAGGGGCGGTTACTCATACATACCTGTGATAGCCGGCAGTATGTGATCGTCCGGTACAGTTTTAGACCTGGCCCGAAGCATGCAGCTATGTCTAGGACGTCGTGCTGGGGGACCCAGCATACCAGTTGGTGATGCAGGCGGCAGGGGCGGCGATAACACTCGCGTGGCCAGTACTCGTCGCTCCGGGGACGAACTTGGGGATCTGTCAATTAAAAGTAGACTCCGACTCTCATAATAGAGCTATTCCTATTCTGGCAAGACTACGAAATCCCCAAGTTAACAAACCTTGGTTGAATGTAAATCTGTACGTTATTTTGCATTATAAATTGAAATGTACATAAATGTATCCAACTGTCCACTAATAATTTTGCCCATCCCCTTATCCCAATCGTGAATCTTTTCAGCTCATATTAAACTGTAATTTTATAATTTTAAATAAAATAACAAACAACAATCCACAGATTACATAACATCAATCACCCATTAATAAATTATAATAAACTAGATTTCCGCCCTGCGGTTTCACCCGCGGTTAACTGAGTTTTCCCGTGGGAATCAGGCATTTTTCCGGGGTACAAAGTTAATCCAGGGTGTCGTTCTGATCTGACTGAAAATAAAAATTAGAACGCTTCCATAAACATTTGACAACTGACAAAATAGATGTTTACAATATTCATGGTTCATTATTATTTAATATCTAAGCGATAATTTTAATATCTGCATGTTAGTTCTCGACTTTACCGTACCTACCTTTGCCTACTGACGGGTCTCGGAATGTTTGACAGGTAGTGTAGCTTTGTATGGGATAGTATAATTTCGTAATTTCAATACTCAATATGTTTATTGCATGGGAATGGGAATAAGATGTTTCCGACGTTTCGAGTGGTAAAAAGTAGCCATGTGTTAATCCAGGGTGTCGTCTACCTCCATACCAAATTTTATTATAACTCCAGCCGTTTAGACGTGAAAGAGTAACTAACTAACAAACTTTCGCGTTTATAATATTAGGAAATATTACCCTCTTTCACATAGCATGAGCATGCTGACACAATATGTCATGTCAAACGCATAAATTTGACAGTTGTAAAGGATTCTCTTTTGCATAGGTATGCTTTCTTTGGCACATGCAATGTTTTTTTCTCTGTCTACGGTTTTTATATTTCTACAAGAGTGTATACTCAATACTCTTCACATAATATACCCAAATAATACACAAATTAAATTATATAAAACGTTGTGATTATATCCTCATTGATTATACCGGCCATGTCGGGACAACAAAATCTTTGACACATAGCCTTTTCATGTATTAAAAAGAAAATCCTCTTTCTTCTTACAATCGCAAATGGCTTTTCAAACTAATTATTTTTATCAATTTCAGCCAGGATTTTGTTCCTCTCAATAGAAACCTTTTTGGTCACATTATCACAAAAAAATCTTAACTCCTTGGTCTTCATGTTGATTAGATGTTGATGAAGATTGATGAAAACAATAATACTTATAGGTAGGTACATATTTATTAAGTCCCCACACGAAGGAGAATGTTAATGAAATTAAGGTGTACGTAGGCTTACACCAGCCACCAGCGCTCTTCTTCATCACAGTCCGTGCTACAAACCTTCCTTACCTTTCGCGTTCATAGGCTGGTCGTCTCTTGCGTCGCCTACCTCTCGGCTCCTTTTTGGTAACAGGCACTCGAGGCGGAATCACTCCGATGTGCCGGTAATAGTCACACAACGTCTTCACCAGTGCTCTTCCGATCTTAAAGTCTGGGTTTCAGAGTTAAGTTTTCCATATTATCTGAAAAGTATGTGCCTCTTCTAAAACCAAACTTAGGTACTAGAAACATAATGGCCTTCAGGCCAGATAAATGGCCTCCGCCCAGCCTAGACTGTAATCGAGATCCTCATGGAATTACTTTCATAATGGGCATGTGACAGGAGCAGTTTATTATTTTTCAATCTTTAAAATCTGTTATATCAGCGTTCTATAAATAAATACCATGATTTAAAGTAGAAAAGGATACAGGCATCTTCAGTATAATGTAGGTAAGGCCCCTTAGGGTTCAGTCTCCTCCCCCCCATGGACACGAGCAGGGTGTAAGCGTCAGTGTGTCCTGACGTGAGGCTCCTGCGGGCAGATCCTGCTGCGTTGCTGTCTGAATTGTAGTAGCAGTTCTGGGGCTGCCATGCCTCTACTCGGCTGGCCAGGAACTTTGGAAGCACTGCGTGGCGTTCAAATCTGTTGGCGTGCAAATTGATTTTGACAAATTGAGACATTATAATGATGGGATGATTTGGGGGAGGACAATGTTTAGCAGTACATAGTTGTAGATGCTATAGTATCTATGATGGGATGATGTTTTAAATTTGACTGAATGTCCCGATGTCTTCGTGCTATATGTAAGAACTTGATACGTTTGGTTCTATCACATTTGTTGGAGAAATGTGTCCAAATGACATGAATGCATGTCTTGCTTATAGGTGTGCAAGCATTATTTTCGGTAACGCCTGAAAAAAATATTTTAATGAAAGAAAGAAATTATTAATTTCAGATGCCTTACCTGAATATGTCGTCGAAAGAATTGCCTCGTATGAAAACGCCTTCGAGACTAACATCGGCGTGGATGTCAATGACGAAGTCTAGCTGTATTGTCTGAAAGAAATAATCCATCAGTGGGATCGGTTAACATAATCTTTGAAATTAAATCCAAACCAAAGTGGTCTACTTTCAAGTCAATAGATGAGCCCGATTGTTGGCATTGCATTTTTAGACGATAGACTGACAACCCGTCACTTTAGCAATACACAAACAAAGCCCCCTAAAAGCCATGTGTCGCTATAACGTTTGTTAATAATATGTTGACACTCTGTTTACCCCATAAAATGTGGCGAATAGAATTTGAGAGTTTACCTTTTCAGAGTTGAGTTTCTTGAGCTGATCATTGACGGCAATGAGACCAGGATGCTGATAGCTCGTCGCACGCGTCCAACATCGATTCATATCTGATCCGAGAAGGTCAGATCTCTGGTTACCCAGAAACACTCCGTCAGGATTCAGCATAGGTATCACCTGAAATATTTTCCTATTATTTAATATTTTCTCAAATATCGTGAATAAATTAAATACAGGCGAAATATTTACCTGAATAACGATTCCATTGCGTAAAGCAACTGCTTTTTCGCAATGGCCGACCATATAATCTAAAATACCTGTAGAAAATGCACAATTTATATCTAAGTAGTTTAGAGAATCAAAAGTTAGTATGTATGGGTCTGGTATAGGTACTACTTAGTTTGCACCCACCTTGACATATAAACGAGGATGGTTGTTCCCCACCGTGTACCCTCGCTATAATCAGCACCACTCTTTTCTTCGGATCTTGAGCTTTCCCTCTGCTATACAGGTGATGGTCCTCTGATACTTCTTTCTCCTTGACACTGAAGTCTCCTATAGTAATGAGATCCACCCGCTTCTTTTGCTGTAAGAATCAGATTCAGTATTATGAAATGACATTATTTCTTCAATAGGAAAGTACGAGTAATGTTCAAAATGTAAAAAGAATATAATGTCGGGTGTAAGGGGCTTCTTAGTCAATGAATCTAAACTGAACAACTATAAGCAGGATTTCTTTTCAGAAAATGAAAAAAAATGGCTTTCCCTGTCTGATGGAGGTGGTAATTTTGAATAGAGAAGTATTTTTTTGTTTCCTGAATGAATTTCCTGGTGATAATTGTTCAGTTTCGCTGTCTGAGCAACCCCTTTCAGTATTCGGTACGCTGTCCCTTACACCCGGTATAAGATTTTTTTATTAAAAGGTAAACCAAATATAAGGCTTCTGAAAATATTGTGATGATGACTAAATCACGGGATTCCCGACTCTACATTTCCTTACCGTGGTCTGAGCAATAGACTCTCTGGTCGCGAAGGCCTGCGCTCGCTTCTCCCACAAGCCGAGGTATTTCTGCAGCCGGGAGTACGAGTACGGAGCAGCAGCCACGAAATGGTACACGTCTTCTTCGCGGTCGAAGGCGAACGCTATGCTGAGGATCTTCCTATTGCGGTGAGGGACGGAGCGGTGGTAGAATATCAGACGGCGAGGGATGCGCTGCCTAGCATAAAATGTACCTTTTAAGCTTTATCACAAAAACTATCTAAGTACTTGTTATTTTTAAGGTAACTTATTAAAAACTTTGTCTTAGCATTCAAGCTACGAGATGCTACGAGGAATAAATATAGGCTTACTTTATTTATTTTACTTTACTTGCCATCGGCATACTATCCAAGCGAACTTACGTAACGAAATAATCAACGGTTCGTCGCTCAACTAATGTGTAAATAGTCGAAGTACGTTCAAAGCGTAAATTAATTCAGCGATTAAACAGAGCCAATAATGGCGCATTCACAGAGCCAACGGCACAGGCTTAACACGATGTGGGAGGCTCAGGCAGAACATCCTCTCATGTTGTGCTGTCAAACAACAACCGCAACCGCAAGCATTCACATCAGACTTGTGGTGAGTACGGTCGTCGTAGAAACACTTACACAGTAAAATCGTGTTTCATATGCAGCAGCAAATCAACATTTGCGTTGTAGTGCAAGGGTTTCAGTTTATATGCAGGTTGATCGTACAGACAACGGCGAAATCTCCGATATTGTACCGTTTTTTAATTAACTAAGTCTCGGTTTACAGTTTTTGAAAAGGTTATTTTTATTTGACGTAAAATGTACAGAGTGCGTCAAATATCATGTCAAATATAAACTGAAAAAATAAAAAGCAGAACAGAATCACAGTATAATATAATAGTCTGACTGATACAGAGCATACCATTTCTGCCGTGAAGTGGACCGGACCAGTGGCGTCATACACTCATCATACAGAGTGCGTTCTTTCCCGAAATTCACGAAGTTAAATATTACTCTCTGAAAAAAAAAAACAGCCTGAAATTTCGCGCTCACTGCGCACGTTCGCGTTATAAGTTACTAATTCCTCTATCAATAACGTAAAATCATTATCAGCTTACTTCTATCAATAGCGTGAAATCTCGTGCTTGCTACGCTCGCTCGCGGTATAAATTAAATATGCCTCCATCAGGATTGTGATATCTTGAGTTATATCAATTACGCGTGTCAATTACGTGGAGCATATAGCTAGTTCAGCAGATAGGATAGATGCTTTTAAAGTATGTGGTGGGTGCTTACCTGATCCAGTTTGACATTCTCAACGGTGAAATTGAACCAGAACCTTGACCGCGGTCTGCAAGTGTCCGGCCTGATGAAGAGGTCGTACTCTAATTCAGTAATATGGTCAGCTCTTCCCAGGTTGCCGCATTCGAAGGCCGCGTCGAAGCAGAGTTGGCCTCTCTTGGCCTTCCCGCTGTGGCCCGGGGGCCTCACGATGAGACGGTTCAGGTTCCCAAGGCCCCCCTCTCCGTCGCTCTCTTCGCTGTCTTAAATGAGCGAAGTAACATTTTAGCATAGTATATATACTACTTATGTAAGCGGCGTTTTGTGATTTGAGTTTCATAAAAGGTTCGTAAGTACAAGTAAAAAAAAAAAGAATTAAAAACTGCAAAATGTTGTTTGACGTTCTTAAATTTCGAAGAAGATATACTTCAAAATTACCATCAAGATCACGACCGTAAATATTAGTGTGCTCGAGATTGTCCGGGTAAAATGCCATGACTTCCTCATCTTCATCTACAACATACACTCAAGTCCAAGACTTACAGAAACTTCGGAGTAGGTATAGTAAAAACTACGGCACTTTTGGAATCATCAATTTTTTTCTTTATCTCTCGTACTATCTATTTGGCACATATTTCGTTTGAAAACGCATGTCCTTTAGAGACCGTAAAATTCGAAATCAAGAATATTGGAGACAAGTAATTTTGTGATTGTGATGTGCATAAGAACATTGAGTCTTGTCTTAAGTGTTCACTGAACACACACTCTAGTCGGCTCTAAGAACAACAACCGACTGCGTGTTTGTCCCGGCTAGCTCAGTAATTTGAACCTAGCTAAGACCTAAGACCTACAATCTATGGACTAAGCTTTTCCTAGTAGATTTTAGGAAGAAAACCTGGCGCATAAGTAACGTATTATGTACCCTTTTTACCGTGATTAGAGATCAAAACAGATTCGCCGCTTCATCATTAACTGCTGGTTAAATCCAGCAACTGGAGAACATTTCGCCTGCGTTGCATCATAAATATAATAATAACCTTAATAGTGGTGGTAGTATTTGAATGGCCGCTATTGTAGAGTAGCATGGTGTTTTTAAATTCGCTGTTCCTTAAAATGTGTTGGTTTAATTTGATCTGTCTGAATCTCTACTTTAGAGCAAAATACCTCTATAATATTAACGAAAGCCGCGTGTATTGTTTTAGATTTGTAGAGGGCACTTAACTAAATCTGCCCCCGTAGCATGCGGCCGCGATAAGGCCGTGATAGCCGTTTTATCACACATTTTATCGCATCTATCTGTCAAATTGTATGGGAGTTTGACAGAGATGCGATATATTCGTTATCGCGCGACGGCATGCTACAGGGGCTGGACTATATATATTTCTCTTTTGATTACCTATATTAGTTAAGTCGAGATTCTTGCAACTACGAATTGCTACCATTGTCTTTCAATGCTCGGTCATGGCTGCCCCTACGCTGATTGACGCTCGACGGTGCTCGCAAAGTGCATGGAAATCCATTTACCACGACACGCCACGTTCGTCTTATTTGGCACCCAATTGAAATGTTAACAAGTTGTAAAGCTGTGGTCGCACCACCGTTTTACAACCGGAAACTCCTATACGAAATCTGTGCCAAAGTTCTGAATACTTATCACTTTGTACGTAGACATAGTGAACGAGTTTCAGGATTGAAAATTAAAAATTCATAACATTTTTCATGTTGTTAGCCTCACAATAGACTTTTCTTGTACTCGTAGTTTATATCATAGATTAAATGAAAATATTCATAAAATACTCCTATTATTCTACTTGTCATATATATTTTAGTTAACGAATAGGCTAGCACCCAAAATTTAAAGTTTTCAAATACGTCTTGCAAGCTACGCGATGCTGATCGCTTCCTAATGTCTGACAAATAGATCCGCTACAAAAATTGAATTCTGGTGATAAAAGGTAATAAAATAAAAACCATTTAGATAGTGTTTAGTGTTCCCTGACACGACAGGTTGGAATAGATTTAAGTCTACTATTAGATTAAATGAAAATATTCATAAAATACTCCTATTATTCTACTTGTCATATATATTTTAGTTAACGAATAGGCTAGCACCCAAAATTTAAAGTTTTCAAATACGTCTTGCAAGCTACGCGATGCTGATCGCTTCCTAATGTCTGACAAATAGATCCGCAACAAAAATTGAATTCTGGTGATAAAAGGTAATAAAATAAAAACCATTTAGATAGTGTTTAGTGTTCCCTGACACGACAGGTTGGAATAGATTTAAGTCTACTATAAAGTATACTAGTTTACGCTACTAACTTAGACTAGACGTGTTTCTTGTATATGTTTTAGAATTTATTTTATTTGTTAACAGTACTCATCAAGGACCTAAACCAGTGTATTTTTTTTAACGTTTTCACTTTTTTGTGTAGGTATTTCGGCTTCCGTCAGGTTTCGTAGCACTTTGCTACGAGGCTGCAACGCCAAACGGAGCGGGACTTCAAATTACAATCTGGTAAGTCTTGTTACATCATTGTTTCTTTTGTCAAAGTAAAAGTTTAATAAACTTAAATGAGGCATACTAATTACTATTTAGTAATTAAACGCGGTTATTCACTTACATTTTTGTCGTTATCAACGACGTGTCGTTTAATAATAACTACAGTGTTTTATAAGAAAGTGTTGACTTGATGAGCTGTAAATGAGAACCGGACGTTTTCATACAAATTGAGGTTATTTGTGTGACATCCATATGACATCAGCTAAAAAATATATGACTGTCACAGATTTAGCCGAGATTGCCGGACCTCATTTACCTGCCTATTTGAAATTTCGCCCTGTAGGTACAGTAGGCTGCAAAATAGCATACCTAGTGCCACCGCAAACGATTGAAGTTTTAACAAAAGTGTGTAATGATTTAAAAAACAAACTCAGATAATTGTAGTACTAGTTAAGACATATCCGAATCTTTAATGAATATTTCAATAGCTACATAGATTTCCAAGAAAACTTCAATCGTTTGAGGTGATACTAGTTATGCACTTCTGCAGCCTACTGTACGTATATTTAATCATGAACCTAAACAATGTACAAAGTGCTAGATTTACTTTATATCCGTTTACACCTTACGTGTGGCTATAAATACTGGTGAGTACGGAACATTTTCTCACGCAATGTTGTACCTAGCTAACTTTAGCTTTAATTTAACACCTCAACTTAAACTCTACGCGCAGATTGAACAAGCTATTGCACAAGTGTATCGTTTTCGTTTATGTGCTCCTCCAAATGTTGTCTGGAAGAGATTGCGATTTAGGACAATAATGCAGTCAGTATTTATACCTTCTGTTTTATCAATTTCTAAGTGTAAATTGTGTTTTGGTGCAATAAATAATGTTTGTTTTGTATTGCCTGATTGTCGCTTTAGTGTACCTACTACGATTTTAATTTTAATAAGTTTAATATATAAAAAGGTATACGTTCGCTTGCCTTCGTAGTTCAATACCAGTTAGAAGTTAACGTGTTAACCTGCACAGCCATCAAGTTATAAACTGTTAACCGCATGGGGTTAACTCACGGGGTTACTTTGCTGAATAATTATAGGCTCGTATTTATAAAGCGATCTCAAGATTGAGAGCAATATTAAGTATGGATTTGACAGATAATTTTGTACTGTAATGACATTTCTGATACGGACTCAAACTCGCTGTCACTCTTGAGAGCTGATTATAAATACGGACCTTATAGTTGAAACCGCTCTACTATCCCTACCTACCTACGAGTACCTATCTGTACTGTTTCTATTTCAGGGCGATTATAAATAAAATTTTAAACAACGTCTTACAAACAATGAGACTTAGTTTTGGCAAAAAATATAATTAATAAAATATTAGCAGTAAATTAGCAGTCTCGTAGCAAAATGCTACGAAACTGAATGGAAGCCGGAATATACAGAAAAAAAGTGTAAATGTAAAAAAAAAAACAGAAAACACACTGCCCCTGTAGCATGCAACCGCGCGATAACGAATTTATCGCATCTATCTGTCAAACTCCCATACGATTTGACAGATAGATGTGATAAAATGTGAGATACAACGGCTATGCATGCTACGGGGGCTGGTGAAGGTATAGGTCCTTGATGAGTGCCAGTTAACAAATAAAATAAATTCTAAAACATATACAAAAAACACGTCTAGTCTCAGTTAGTAGCGTAAAGTAAAGTCTCTACTTTATAGTAGAATTAAATCTATTCCAAAATGTCGTGTGAGGGAACACTGAACACTATCTAAATGGTTTTTATTTATTACCTTTTATCACCAGAATTCAATTAATAAATTCATTTATTCATATTTATAAATGGTGTTTGTAAGGGACAGCGTCCCGCAAACTGATAGGGGTTGCTCAGTCAACGATACTGAACAATCTAATATCGAATCTATTAAATCCTCCGAACACAAACATCGGAGTAGACCGGGTAGATAAACCTGAATAACTACATGTAATAATAAGAAGAAGCATAAAGTTACAATAAAATATCACTTACCTGACATTTTTAATGTAGCAAATCTTTACTCCAAAATGTTCAGCAATTATTCAGCTTAAATTCCAAAAGTTCTTTGTGAGCTCTGCATCTTCGTTCCTTTGTCCCACAAAAAGTGTACTACTGCAGGACGTTGCCATGTTACGATTATGCGACAATTCTTCATAATAATAACAAAAGAAATTAGTGTTTTGGACGCGTAATAAGCGGCGCGGTTGCTAACGGGTTGCTAGGCGATGAGACGCCACGCCATAATGTGCAGATGAAAAAGCGATATAGTTTCCAACAGTTACAAATAAACTTGGCATCCCAAAAGGTAACATTCTGGGGACGTTTTTATTCCTGACTTTTATAAAGGCCCGAGGAGACTGGGATAAAGGTGCAAACTCTTCCCGAAGTACTTATTTCTAGAAGTATAGGTATTCCATAGCCATACATCCATTTAAATATTGAATTTTATCATAATTTTGATGAAAAGACAATTAAGTATCCCGGTTATAACTCGGTAGCTCGGTACAATAGGTAAAAAAAAAAACTATGAGTTAAGAACATTGTCATTTATTCAATAAATATAATCATATAATAATAATTTATTTTTGGCATCACACTGAACCAAGCTCCACGCATAAGTCGACGTATGACGTCACAAAGAAACCGCTCACAGACAAGCGTTCATATTTACAGCTGTAACCTAATACCTGAATTTGTATTACAAATATCTTAATAATATTACACATGAAGTAATTAGTTACTGTCAGATGTGAGGTAAAGAAGATGGATGGAAGAGGACCAATAGTAGGTATAACTAAAGGCGGACATTAAAATATGATTCGGATTTATTTGAGGCGCTTGAAAATAAACAAAGCACACTTTATGTTGTACAAAATTACCAATAATGGTACAGAACATAAGTTCTGTTGTTTCTCTTCCCATTGCTTGTGTTTAATCGTTGTGTTTTGTGTTTAATTAATAAATTTTTTACAGAGTGTTACAAAGTTCTTTGGATTTAAATACTGAAACTTCCTCCACTTTATAAGTTGTGCGTTCTCTTTAGACAAAAATATGGTCAAAATTAAAATAATTTAATTAAGATTTTTCCAGTTATTTTAAAAACTCATCATTAAACAAGGACATAAATAACATTCAATAATCGGGTAACAATGATTAATTAAATATCTTTAAGTTTTACAAAACTCTCTGGTACTTTGTAAGCATACCTAATCACTTTTTGCGGCAGACAAAACAACCCAATATTCTAAGTCGGAAGATAGGTACATTTTAAAACATGACTTTATATATACTCGTAGAAACATAAAAAAGCATACGAGCGGTATTCGAACCCATATTTTTTTATGTTTACGCAGTACATCAAAACTGTGTGCATTGAGTGCCAAATTTCACAAATGTATTTGATAAAATATACTAGATTAACAAAATGTACCCGTAATTTAAGACATATATCTAAAGGCCTATGCTAATTATTTTACAAACCACTTGCATAACTAAAAATCTTACAGTTTGCAGCACCAATATACTATGCCTGTTTTCCCCAAAGAATAATTTTATTAAGTGTGATATGAAAAAAAAAATGATCGGGAAATACGCTTAGTAAAATTCTATGGCAGTGTGATTAACACCCTCAACACCGATGCCTTGAAAAGAGCTGCAATGAAAAGTTCTGAAAGAGAGGCACATCATGCGGTGTCAAAAGGAAAAACTAAATTATCTGCTACTGTTAAAATGACAGTAGTCTTATAGAAATAGGATAATACACTATCCTACGAAATTACTATGGATTTTGTTAAAGATACTGATATAGAGTTAGATAAACACTTGTACAGAAGCGAGCAGGCGACACGTCGAGGAAAACACTGATATCGGAGAATGACGTCCTAGAATCTATGTAAAGGTATAAAAACCACCCTAGCACATAAATACCATAAATTATTGTACTACACTTACTCGACAATAACAAATGACTAGTGGCAATTTATTATTAAAATTATTTATTAACAGTCAACTTTCCTATAAAAATTAAGTCTTAATCTATTGGACTCTATCTATTGTGGGATACTCGCAGATCTTTTATTCCACATTTTTAAATTTTGTTTTTTATTAAAATGTTCTAAGTTGTGCATGTTCTAGGGGTCTAAACATACATTCTTGTTGCCTCACTTACTTTTTCACTCACAAAAATAATATTCTCTGAAAGAAACCGATCACGCAAGAGTCAAATATAAATTATCCTAATTTTATATTAACAAAATTCACTTGTAATGAAAACTCTCTGATTCCTACTATAACAACCCGCAAAGTCCTCTTGAGTAACAAAACGAATATTTTCGAGTAATCAGTCCAACCATTCTTCAATGCACTTTGAATAAACCAAAGTATCATCGACATACAGTTGTTTTTAAAACCATCGCTACGAGATCACGCTTGAGTGTCTCCGTCTGTGTAATGTGAAGGTCCCTCGTTGGAGCAGACTGAGTCCTCGGGGGTCCTGGACGCGTCACCAGCCTCACTCGCTTCCACCGCGCTGGTGCTGCCTCCACCCTTGCCTTTCCCACCACGACGCGCCTGAAGTGCCTGCAATATCAATCCCGTTTTACAAAATTGCCACACTTGGATGACTGGCTGAAACGTGTTGATTTTTATTTTTTTCATCAGCGATGAAATTTTTCGTTCTTTATCCAATATGACGTGAGTGAATCGAATGAAATTATGAAGTTAATGGAAATAATGGAAATCAACATGTTTCACCTAGTTCCTTCTAACTACAGACGTAGCGATTAGCCGGGACAGAAGCCGATTTGAACGGGGATCGAGAGACCAATCAAACTTGAAGTATATTCTTTGAAGAAGATAACGCCAGAGGGCAAAATAGATTTACATAGTCTTAAAGTGCCGTTTAAAAGAATTTAGAGACAGAAAGAGAATATGATGATGTTGTCGGTGGTATCACTCGAACAGAGAAAGCGGACATCCGAGACATTGCGACAGTTAGGGCACAAGATCAATTTATTAGCAGATACTGATACAAATTATCATGTTACTGAATCAATTTCAATAACATCATCAAAAGCAGAAGTAGGTAATAACTGATATGGTGACTTCATACAGCAAAAGATTTTATAGAAAAAACTCATTTAGCTGCAGTTGAAAACGCGGGATGGTCACATAAACTGTGATAATTTTGAATCAGTGACTACTAAGTATTGAATGACCACCGGGTCGGGGTCGGTGCAGGGGTCGCCGCCGTGGTGCTGCTCCACTACGTATCGGGGTCAAGTTCAAGGTCACATCCAGGGTCAACAGGGGTCATGCGGGTCACGGGTGCTCCACGTCAGTGCGCATGCGAATAACTTCACACCTCCTTACCTTGTCGCGACTGCCTTTTTTCTAACGGAGTAGGATGGAAGATGAAACATTTAATTAATGAGAATGAAGATAGTACACTGATACAGAGGTTACGAGTACCCACAAACTATAGTTATACTTGTACCTACAACTAAAGGAAGCATTTCTTGTAAGTAGATACTGAGTAGGGAACAGAAGATAAAGAGTTAGATCCACTAACATCAAACACAACAAAATCATTGGAGGATAGGATAGATGAAGGACAAAGGAAAAGAGTATAGGGTGGAAGAAGGATTGAAACACTATACTACAACAAAAGTATAGGAAGTTAGGGTTGGTTCGGTATTTTCATGATCCAATAATGCAGCGTCATTCAACTAATATTAATCTGTCAGTTTGTCATTTATATTTTCGCTTATCGAAATTTTTCCAGTCCAAAGACTCTCTTTATCGGTTTGAGATGATCTTCAAAATACTATTACTTAGTGTATAGTAGCTAGCAGTAGAATGCTTATTCTGCAACTTCGTAGACAGCAGATTTTAGCTGATGCCAACTTTTTAATGATATACTTATGTTAACATTAGAAATGATAAGAAGCATCATCCGGTAATGTATTCCCGCGGCGGGTAGTCAAAGCCGTCTAAGGGATATATCCATGGGACGAACAGCAGTCCTCGCACTACCAATCCACCTGGCCTTCAGTAACTTCCAAGGTTATAACAACTTCCGCCTTTCGAAGGAGGCCCATTTGTCCAGCAGTGGATAGTTGCGGCAGATGTAGGTGGTATACCTGTAACGAGAACCGTCTGTGCGGTGGTTTGCGTCCTCCCCTACGTTTGCTGATGTGCGGGTTGTCGCGTCTCAACGTCTTGTTCCTCAGAATCTCCAGCTGCACGTACAACCGTTTTAGCTCCGCTCGGACTTCTTCCGAGGTTGGCTCCTCTTCACCCTCGATGCCACCGAAACCCTCCGCTGGCCCGCGACGGGATACCTGCAACGTTTACACATGTTGTGTTTAATAGAGATCCTGTAAGTATATCTTTAAGAATATTTTGTTTTGTAGATCCTTTTATAAAATTTTTTTTGCAAGAAATTAGTTAAGTTAATCGCTTATTAAAACTGGAAGGTTATAGAATTACGGCCCCTTTCTGCGTTGCGTTTATCCATGTCAATTTAATTCTTGTTACATCAATTATGTACATGTTTCTGATGTAGTTGAAATAAAATCTAGTGTCCATCTTGTCTAAGGAGCGCATCTTGGGTCATCTTGGGTCAGGTTTAAAAACTATTATTTTAGTTTAGTAAAGATAAAGGAACAAATATATGTTACCTCTTGAGCCAGCGATCTCGCTCTATAGCCATGCCAGAGTCTCGGCGCCAACACGCATGCCAGGGCAGCCCCCGACGATAGGTGCGCTCTTGCTGTGGCTGCTAGTGGAGACCGTTCCGGCGCCGCGCCTGCCAGGGCTGCCACTCGCCACGTTATACCGCAGAACACTTCACAACACAGTGCTGATGCTAGCCAGCCACGTTCCTGAAATTAATTAGTTAGAGTATTAGTCTTGTTTGCAGCTCGAATGCAAGACTATAAACAGTACTTGGTACTAATGAATTATAATGCGAACTGCAGTAATGTCACGTGATGCCTGCACATGCACACATATCTCACATCGCCCGGCCACATTCAGACGCAGATATTTTCTTAAGCTATTTGTTTTTGAGCTTCTACCATGATATCGTATCTGAAACGGTACGTTTGCGTTTCTTGCAGCCCAATCTGTCCTCAACCCCACAAGCAGCAGAAGTAGGTCCCCGCGGTCACGTGGTATGTACCAGTGCATCAGCCCCTGTAGCATGCCGTCGCGCGATAATGAATATATCGCATCTATCTGTCAAACTCCCATACAATTTGACAGATAGATGAGATAAAATGTGTGATAAAACGGCTATCACGGCCTTATCGCGGCTGCATGCTACGGGGGCTGCTCACATATTACTTTATCACACGACCTCCTACCACGATATCTCACCTGAAACGGTACGTTAGCGTTTCTCGCGGCCCACGCTATCCTCAACCCCGCGAACAGCAGTAACATCTCGGCGCCCGCAGTCACGTGGTGCCAGGCTGCGCGCGCGCATCCCCCCACCCCCTCCTCACACGCCGCGGTGGCCGTGAACGCGGCGAGGTAGCAAGCCGCCCCTGACACCATCGCTCCTACCACTCGTAGCACCTGAAGCAGATAATTACCACAAATTTATGAGAAGCAGAAGTCCACGAGGAGTTATTTGTTAATCAATAATCTTCGAGTTGTTGCTTTTACTATTAGAAAGCTACTTCTCTCACTCTTCTCTACACTTGAAGAGAAGTATTTTTACTTTTTTGTTAAGTTTTTGTCTCCGAATACTTTTATGATTTATCTGGATTTATTTAGTAAAATCGTTGTTCCATGATTCGTAGCACAGTGCTACGCCGTAGCAGGATCTCACACGCTCTTTTTATTTTTTAACACTGATAAAGCAAAAAAAAATTATTTCTTAATGAAACTTTACTAACTAACGTTTCTTCTTTGCGATGAACATATTTTAGGATTCATTTTCATTTACCAAGATTAAAATCGTAGCAGTGCTATGCCGTAGCAGGATCTACAATTCTTATGCTAATAGAAGTTTAATTTTCAAATGTTTGATTTCTTTGATATTCTAGAATGATCATACCTCTGAATCTCTTGGAGTCCACCTGTGCGCCTTCCTGGTCCGGAATTCTGCCAGCAGCACCCACAACCTTAGCACCACCGAGCCGTAGCATGCCACGAACCCCAACTCCCTTAGCCACGCGCCTGCTATGCAGCGCCATCGGGAAGACGATAGGTATTGTGATGCTGCCTGGAATAGTAATATCGTATATTAAGGCTCGTATTTATAAAGCGATCTCAAGATTGAGAGCAATATGCAGCAAGATGCGGATTTGACAGGTAATTTTGTACTAGAATACCATTTCTGATACGAACTCAAACTCGCTGTCACTCATGAGAGCTGATTATAAATACGGGCCTAAGTGTTATATTTTGCATCAATCGAAAGGTCTCTTTGTTGGCTGGCTATGGTTACTTCACATAATTTTCTACTGTCTTTAGTATAGTGATGGAAACTGGAGGTCTGTACTGTAATTTTATGAATATTCATTTAGATCTATCAACATTTGTTGATTCTTTTATTTATTTCACTGATTGACTCTAATGCGCATGGCATACAGGAAGAGTCGATGCGGTGGCGCCGTTACTTTTTGACAGATTTTCCATAGAAAACATCGCGATCGCTTTGAAGGTGCGCTGGGATAAAGTAGATTTCTATAGGAAATCAGTTTGCCTTCGCCTCGACGCCGCCTCGACTTTTTATGTATGCCATTCGCCTAAGTCGTGACTAATTTTTTTTTTCCTATTTCTAAATCATTTTTTGAAATTTGGCTTTGGAGATAGTCAGTTAAGATGAAGTTTTTTCATGCGATACTTACAGAACCATACATTAAAAGAGCGCCAACCAATACTACTTCCAATACCGTCCACATGCCCATCGCTACCGCCTGAAATCAGACATGAAATGTACATGAAAATAAAGAGGTTTAGAGTTTAACAAAGGTAGGGTTAAAAGTTTTACTCTTTATTTTCATGTTTAAAAATCATTAACAGCATGTTTGGGAGTGGAAAATTCCATAATATAGATGTTTGACATAATCATCAGTACCTTACTAGGTAAGGTATAAAATCAGGCACTTATCTGTTTATTTTAAAGATGTAGCTCAAACTGATTACACAATACCGCAACATTTTAGGAAACTCAACTTTTTGAAAATTCAACATTTTAGATATTCAACCGAATGGGCCTAAAGGCATCTATAATATTGATTGACATGTTTTCCAATGTCAAGGCGATCTCTGATAATAAAATGTCTATAGATACTAAATATGGTATAGATACCATGATAATACGTAACATTTATCTTTTTAAAGATGGTAGAGTGGGCACTCGAGGGGGTTATCTAACCGTTAGATATAGATTCTAGGTATTTTTTATTTTATTTAACAATTTATTGTTAACAATAAAAGACATAAAAAACACAAATACAAAGAAAAAAGACACAACTGGCACTGCTTATTTTCTTAGTCCATGCTGGACTGGGAGTGATAGAAAAACATGAAATATGCCAGCTGCATCTCCTACCGGACATGCTGTAAAAGTCAGCTAAAGGATTTGAGGGTTTCAGTATTGTAATTTAGGCGATGGGCTGACAACCTGTCACTAATAGCAATATACATATCTATCTGGAATAACCCTCAAAACTTGTCAGACGTGGCGGAACTTACTTTGTTTAGGTCGTTTACGCTCTGCCTACCTCATTAGGGATAAAGGCGTGATTATACCTATATGTACGTATGTATGTATGAGATACGTAAAATTCTAACATTTTACTGACATGTTAAACTATGCCAAAGATAAACAAGTATTTCAAAAAGGAGTTCAATAAACCCGACTGTAGAAAATTGTTTCAATTCAATACTGTTTTTTTTGACTTATTTGACACTTTTATTATACAAGATTATGTGGCTACACTAATTAAGTGCTCTTTTATTTAACTTTGACGTCAATTGGGAGCCAAACTAAAAGCTAAATGCAGATGGCGCTGTGGGCGACTGTACCTTGTTACGTGTCAATGTCACATGTGTAATGCGATTTTATCAGTATTTTTTACCATTATACGATACTTTTTATATATAATCACTTTCTTTGTAATGCGCTGAACACTATCAACTTGCATCACTTGCACTGAAGTTTTTAATACGTAATTTTTTTTTTCCACTGGCACCCACTGTTTTCATTGTTTGGAATATTTGGAAAACAAATGAATTCCCCTATTTTTGCAATTAAATGCATTGCATTGTGGCATTAACTGATAATATTCCAAAAATATTCAGTTTGTTTACAAAAGCTGGTACAATTTGACAGTTCTCAAGGTACAGTCGCCCATGCGACACCTAGCGGGAGAAAAAGGCAGTTTTCCTCCTCATTCAGATGGTATGGATTATATCATTGGAGAGGATTGGATAAAAACAAAGAATCACGTATCTGTTTTTTTCCTACGTTGTTTATCTCAATTTGTTGTTTTCACACACAAACACATTCTGAATTCAAGTGTATTAGACCCCCTATAGCTATAGATAAGTTGTAGATAAGTTAGTACTTTAGGATGACAGATGTGTGTAAATTTTTTGAGATAATTCTATGTTGAGATCACATGACACATTCTTGGTAATCTTTTTCTTGTAATCCTATGTCCGATTAAAAACACGTGTAAAATTTTGACGTCACTTGAGTTTATCTATCATGTCCTTCATGATAAACAATGGAATTTATTTTAAATTATTTATTATCTGTATTTGTAAGTACAAAAAAAAACTTACACGGGGTTAAAGTCAGATACTTTTGACCTCCCTTATTTAGGTTCATCAGGTTCTTTTATTTTCGTCATCAGTATCACAAATACATTTTATTGGAAAATATACCAAGATGTCTACACTTAATAAAGAGCATGTTATGAATACTTATATCAAGAACAATAACTTACTTATAACACACACAGCCGTTTCTGACTGATTTGGTTGATGGAAAATTATGCTCCCTTCTATACAGACCGCTACACTTTCTTCTGTACCTTCCGTTTCTTGATGAGCCCAATGACCACACACAGCAGCATGCTTGCCAAGTTGGCTGCAAGCAATGCTGTTCGGTATACATCTACTAAACAAGCCGCCTCGTCGCCTCCTGGTTCACACAGGCCAGGGTTGTGTCTGCTAAAGCCAAGTCGCCACACGTCTTCAGGTTAATAACTTACTTTACTCTTCCGTTTCTTGAAGATGATGAGCCCAATGACCACACACAGCAGCATGCCTGCTAAATTGGCTGCAAACAATGCTGCTCGGTATACATCAGCCAGACAAGCAGCCTCGTCTCCTCCAGGCTCACATGGGGCACAGGCCAGGGTTGTGTCTGCTAGAGCTAAGTCAGTCCCTTCGATCCAACCGTCGCCACCTGCTTGCCAGTAGCCCGGACGACATTTACAACGGTACTGGAACATACGTTTTACATTTGAATAACAAATATGATTCCTACTCTAGGCAAGTTTGACGTAGGTATATGAAATCAATTTCAAATTTATTGGACCATAGACAGACAGGTATAGTATGATGGTGTCGTTAACTGTGGAATTAGTACTACGCAGTCATGTCAGAGTCAGAACATAATGCACAACAGCAGTTTAAACTTTGTTTACCTCTAGCCTCTGTTCTTGCGTAGGCGACGTAGCCATAGCTGCGCACTCAGTGGAGGGGGCGTGGCATCTTGGTGGACCCCCGAGCCACGGCTCCATAGTGTCTTCGCATGGAACAGAGTCGATGCGTCTGAACAGTGCCGCCGCAGCCCGCACCGACCACGAACCGTACGCCGCTGCCGCGCCGCCCCACCACCCAAAACCCTCTTCACAGGAGAACCTGACCAAGGGAGGGTTTCAATAAGTTTTCCCAAAATTTGAGTAGATCAATGCTAGTGGAGGTATGTAGATACATACCAGGCATTCGACCACACCACCGAACTGGCGTTCCACGCGGAAGCGAGCGACCGCCAGAACTGCTGGAGCGAGGCGGAGTTGTTCTGCTGGAAGATGACAAGTCTTGGCGGCTCCGCGATGAACAGCACGCCGATGTGCAGCCTCGGGCAGCCCACGGCTACGGCGGCGGGCGGTGGGTCGAGGGGGGTGCGGGCCACGGTGCGCGCCATGTTGGCCGCGGTCTCGTCGTTGGCCTCATTCTGGCGCACCAGCTCGGAGAGCGCTCGGGCCGCGTGGATCGCCGCCGCCTCGTATTCCACCACATTCTGTTGGAAGAAATAATTTTTAATAAATATTTGAAGCTTACGGTAGTCGACCGCGTGAAATACGTGAACGAGAACGGGCTAGGGAGATTTGAATATTACGCATATACTTCAATTACTTAGTTTATTTTATACTTAGTAATAGATATGTATGTATAAAGACAAAGATTTTGGATCATACATTTACAAATAGCCTAATGACATAAATAAATATGTCATAGTAAGTATTATAAGTCCTAATAATCATGAGCCAGTAAATCAGTACTCAACTAATACAGAAAGCATTACTTTAGAGACATCATGAATTGAGAGTAACTACAGAGCTACATTTTTTGACAGAGCTATCATCAAAAATTTAATGGCAGACAACATAACCTGCTTCTTCTTTCTATTTGATCGAAGAACTCCAACATTACAAATTAAATTGACTTCCTCAAATTCCATTCGATTAAGGATTCCCTATAATATTCCTTTCACAGAGATTATACTTTAAAGTGGATTCATAAATAATTTCGCACCCCTCGCGCCTGGCTTCGACCGACATAATCAAACAATGGGGGTTCGCTAAGCCTCGTATAGATTAAGCACGCATACTTTCGCTGCCTGGGGTCAGGTGGGTCGCTATCGCTTGTAAGTGCCGTATTAGGTATTAATAGGTGCCATAAAGGTATGATGAGAAAACTTTGCGATTGGCCGTGCAATTTAGGAAACAAGTTTTTTCAAAAGCTTTGAGCCTTTAGATGAGTAAAATTATTATGAAAATTCAAAGAAAATATAACAATAACCTAAAAATGTAGAGCGTTTTATTTTATGACTATCTGTGCCTGGATAGGTTCTAACATTAGAGTAGAGTAGGTTAGGTACTCCGGTTTCACGCAGTGTCGAACATACTGAAAACGCATTGCCGCGCGTAGGAGCGGGACCTGCTAGCAGCTGCACGCGCGGAAGCGTGTTTTTCATACAAATACATATCAGAGAGTGTAAAGATCAAAGGTGCCGCCAGAAAAATTATTTAACTCTTATTTAATAATGGGCATTTGAAGTGTTAAATGAATTGGAGAAGCAGATCCGGCTGTTGTCGTGAAAATAATTTCGAAAGTGCCGTGAACTGTTGCAGTTTCGGACTCGCTGCTTAAAAACTGTATATTACGGGACTTTTCATTTCAAGAATGGAAATTGAATCTTTTTATGGGCTCAGTTGTCAGGAATTAATTTTAAAAAGTGGCATACTTTAGGTATTTTATTAGATCTGTCACATCTTCTTTGATAAAAATGAAAAGGGACTCCTATTTCAATAATTTGACAATTATCAATAGAAAATGTGATGAGCTAGAAATCTAAAAGTATTTATTTTGTCAATTCACTATCACTATCAAAAAAAAAACTTGCCGCTGGTTTAGGCGACGGCCCCTTCAGAAGCAGCGGGTCGCAGGAGGCGGCGACGGCGGCGGGCGAGTCAGCGAGTCGCTAGCGCCCATGCCCGTATGCTATATATCTTACCGGTGGTTTAGGCGGCGGCCCCTTCAGAAGCAGCGGGTCGCAGGAGGCGGCGGCGGCGGCGGGCGAGTCGGCGAGTCGCTAGCGCCCATGCCCGTATGCTATATATCTTACCGGTGGTTTAGGCGGCGGCCCCTTCAGAAGCAGCGGGTCGCAGGAGGCGGCGGCGGCGGCGGGCGAGTCGGCGAGTCGCTAGCGCCCATGCCCGTATGCTATATATCTTACCGGTGGTTTAGGCGGCGGCCCCTTCAGAAGCAGCGGGTCGCAGGAGGCGGCGGCGGCGGCGGGCGAGTCGGCGAGTCGCTAGCGCCCATGCCCGTATGCTATATATCTTACCGGTGGTTTAGGCGGCGGCCCCTTCAGAAGCAGCGGGTCGCAGGAGGCGGCGGCGGCGGCGGGCGAGTCGGCGAGTCGCTAGCGCCCATGCCCGTATGCTATATATCTTACCGGTGGTTTAGGCGGCGGCCCCTTCAGAAGCAGCGGGTCGCAGGAGGCGGCGGCGGCGGCGGGCGAGTCGGCGAGTCGCTAGCGCCCATGCCCGTATGCTATATATCTTACCGGTGGTTTAGGCGGCGGCCCCTTCAGAAGCAGCGGGTCGCAGGAGGCGGCGACGGCGGCGGGCGAGTCGGCGAGTCGCTAGCGCCCATGCCCGTATGCTATATATCTTACCGGTGGTTTAGGCGGCGGCCCCTTCAGAAGCAGCGGGTCGCAGGAGGCGGCGACGGCGGCGGGCGAGTCGGCGAGTCGCTAGCGCCCATGCCCGTATGCTATATATCTTACCGGTGGTTTAGGCGGCGGCCCCTTCAGAAGCAGCGGGTCGCAGGAGGCGGCGGCGGCGGCGGGCGAGTCGGCGGGCGCGGCGGCGGCGACGGCTAGCACGCTCGCCAGCGCCCACGCAGCCCATGCCGCGCCACGCGCCTCCATCGCTCACCTCGCGCAAGCCCCGCCCTGCAACACATAGTCAAACAACAAGCGTATAGTAGTGACGGTAAACGGTAACGTATTATCTATACTTATACATGTACAGTTAACAACTTCTTTTACCAGGTTGTACCATGGGGTTTCTATAAACTGTTGACGAGCTTGAGGATCCAATACAACAACCCTCCGATTTACATAACCGAGAATGGTTTCTCATCGAGGGGTGGTTTTGAGGACGACGACCGGATCAACTACATGGTGCAATATCTCGATGCTATGCTGGATGTCATCGACGAGGGTAGTGACATCAGACCCTTACACCCCGTAAAGTCTTTGTATTAATTCCGTTTAAAATAATAGTCTAATTCTAGTGAACAACCGCTAAAATCTCCAAATTTATATTTGTGAATTCGACTAAAATATAAGTTACTGCAACATCAATATCCATTTAATTTATCTTAGAGAAAAGGCTTTTAATATTCAATTTTGTAGGCATGTTGGAAGTTGTATTACACATTACGTAGAGATTTGAGGTCGACACCTATTCTATACGATTTATTTTATTGAAAAAAAATATTGTTGTTACAGGGAGCGTTTCGGCCTATACGAGGTGGACTACGAGAGTCCCGCTCGCACTCGCACCCCGCGCAAGTCCGCGTTCGTGTTTAAGTAGATCCTGCGCACGCGCGAGCTCGACCCGCACTACGCGCCACCCGCAGACAGGGAGATGACCATCGACGAAGGACACTGAACGCTTCGTCCGCCGACCGTCAGATGACCATCGACGGACACTGAACTCGTTAAAAAATGCACAATTAATTAGCTGGCCAATCGAAAAATTACCAGCTGACACTGAATATTTTAAAACATATACCTATTAAAATAAGAAAATTAATAAAAGTTTTGTTTTCTGTTTAAACTCGCATCAAACTCATCCAACTGATAAAATACCCATCTTAGGTATAAATACATCGCGACTCTTTGAAAGACGACAGATCTAATAAAGATGTGGCGGTACACTTTATTGTAAGTTACTTCAGATACGTAATCTTATACTTGTGTCATATAAAATAGTCTCAAAATAAATGTTGAGAATAATGCTGTATTTTTTGTTTGTAGTGTTCTCGCTCTTTGCATCGCATTTTCTGCGAGCAAGACATTTAACCTTAAACATGAAGTAAGGAAGTTCCCGGATGGATTCCTATTTGGTGCAGCCACTGCTTCCTATCAAATAGAGGGAGCCTGGGATGAAGATGGTATATAATTTTATTTTTATTTTAGATATTAATAAGAATTTTAATTACTGTTTTTTTATTGTAAGTAATTATAATATCTCTGAAAATTTAAATTAAATACAGGTAAGGCACCAAACATCTGGGACACTGTGACCCACCGAGAGCCCTGTCCAATAAGAGAATGCCACACTGGTGATGTTGCTGCCGACTCTTACCATCAGGTAGAACGGGATGTTGAGATGATGAGGGAATTAGGACTAGACTATTACCGTTTCTCTCTGTCCTGGTCTAGACTTCTACCCAATGGCTTTGCTAACGAAATAAACGAAGCTGGAGTTCAATACTACAACAATCTCATCGATGAAATGATCAAGTACAACATCGAGCCTATGATTACACTGTATCACTGGGATCTGCCGCAGAAATTGCAGGATTTGGGAGGTTGGACTAACCCCCACATAGTCGACTGGTACAGTGACTACGCACGCATTTGCTTCGACCTATTCGGCGACCGAGTCAAAAACTGGATTACAATTAATGAGCCTCATGAAGTGTGCTATCAAGGATATAGTTCCGCGTCTAAGGCACCCTTATACTCATATGGGGGATACGCTGACTACATGTGTGCAAAGTATTTGTTGTTAGCACACGCAAAAGCATACCACATTTATGACAAAGAATTTAGGTCTACACAGGATGGTGTGGTTGGAATATCATTGAGTGCTGCCTGGTATGAACCTGCAACAGACAGTAAAGATGATACATCAGCTGCCGAAGATGCTCTACAATTTAACGTAAGAAAATTTACAAAAAATGTATTATTTTAAGCGTTTAATTCTAGCGTTTATTACATTACTGATTTAATTAAAAACATATTTTATGTGCTTTTATTTTACAGGTGGGATTATATGCTAATCCGATATTCTCTGAAAATGGAGATTATCCTGAAGTAATGATACGGAAAGTAGGAGCTAAGAGTGCTGAACAAGGTTATCCAAGGACAAGGTTGCCGGAGCTTACATCTGCTGAAGTCGATTATATACGAGGAAGTGCTGATTTTATGGGAATTAATCATTACACAACAGATTTAGTGTTTAGAAATGAGTCTGTTCACGGTGCTAATCAAATACCATCAATGGAAGACGACATGGAGATTTTGTCTTACAAGTCGAGCGATTGGGAAGGCGCTGCCTCGACCTGGCTGAAAGTAATTGTTATTTTATGCACATTGTTTGAATTTACTACAACTTATAATGTTTAAAGTAGAAATTAGCTAATTTTACCCTGGGAAATTTAAGCAAATTGTTTTTTTTTGAAAATCAACATACAACTTATACGTTTATATTTGAACTAAAAATCATCCATTCTTACCAGGTCGTACCATGGGGTTTCTATAAACTATTGACGGACTTGAGGATCAAGTACAACAATCCTACGATTTACATAACCGAGAATGGTTATTCGACTTGGGGTGGTCTGGAGGACGACGACCGCATCAGTTACATGGTGCAATATCTTGATGCTATGCTGGATGCCATCGACGAGGGTAGTGACGTCAGAGGTTACACGCCGTGGAGTATCATGGACAACTTTGAATGGATGATGGGATACACGTGAGTAGCACTGCACTAAACGACATAGAACCTTTTAAGGCGCTTAACGAGTTTGTGTATGTGAGGTGCATGTGTGTAGTAAGTATATCAGTAGCTAAACTGAAGTAACTCATTAATTATATTTGTGAGTTTACATATTACTTGTGAAATAACAATACCTCGCTAGATATTCCAGAATGGTTTATGTTCCATCGTCACAATCACGAGTAGACTGACTACCGTTCTGATGTTCTAAAACGACGAGATAGCAATAAATATAGTTTGTGGTATTAATCCCCTTTAAAATAACAATGTAAACAATTACGAACAACAATTGTAGCGAACAACCGCGAAAATATCTAAATATATACAGGGTGTAAAAAAAAGTACTGCGTTCCTTTAAATCACATGTCCTACTTATGATACCAAACAGCTTTCCCAAAGCACAAACATTTTAGTTTGAAATAAATTTTTGCCTTGTCCATACAAAATTGGAGATGAGGAGAGCATCTTGGTATGGAAAATGCGAATTTTTTTTAGATCTAAAATTTTTGTGCTTTGGGAAAGTTGTTTGGTATCATCAGTAGAACATGTGGTTCAAAGGAACGCAGTACTTTTTTACACCCTGTATTTGTGAATTCGTCCAAATCTAAATTACAGCAACATTTTCAGCAACAACAGAGGAAAGGCTTTTACTCAATTTTATAGGCATGTTGGATACATAGATTAAGGGGTCGTCACCTATCCAATGCGATTAATTTATTGAACAAAACATTTTTGTTTTAGCGAGCGATTCGGCCTCTACGAGGTGGACTATGAGAGTCCCGCTCACACTCGCACCCCGCGCAAGTCCGCGTTCGTGTACAAGCAGATCCTGCGCACGCGCGAGCTCGACCCGCACTACGCACCACCCGCAGACAGGGAGATGACCATCGACGAAGGACACTGAACGCTTAACCCACCTACCGACTTACGAAGAAAACTGAAGAATATATTGCAATTAAAAAATAACATATAGATCAAGAATTTTATTACAAAATCTCATTAACATACCTTTTCCTGTTCAACTTCAATTTTATTTAGTGGTATGGTGTTTCAATGGTGATTCCGCCAGTGTGTGCAGCTGTCACGTCGCCACTATAGCTGTCATTACTTTAATCGCTGTCAGTGTAACCATAGCCAAATTTTAGTTCCTAATATCGCTGCCTGAACAGTTTTTCGGTCGCACTGTAGGGCCTTGTCATAAGGGGTATGCCAGTGGGGTACGCCTATTATAAGGCTTGCCTTTTCCCCTTACGAAGTAGGCAGAATGGCAAGTCGATGTCATGATAGTTTAGAGATAAGATAAAATAAAAAAATAAAACTAATTATGGCTTTAAGAAAAAAAAACATCAAATCTTTTTTAGACTATTCTTTATACAAAGAGTTCCTTACATTCCGAAATTCAAATACATACCTATGTTATAATATCATACGTCTTTGCAAATAATGTTGTATCATGTGGTCCTAGCCCACATACTATACATACAAATGAAACTTTATTAAAGAAACAAACATTACATAATCTAGAATTTAGAATTTAGAAGAATATACAATTGCTACATCATACATGGGCCTTGGATAATAAGTATTTTTATGTAAATATATATACAGGACCGTATATAATAATATATATACAGGACAGTGACCTACGAGTAATCAGCTAATCAGGTAATCTTCAGTTTAGAATAACCACCTGATTAACAATTTTTACCAAAGGATATAAAAGAGGAAAACAATATTAAAAATAGGCAATTACTTAGTTATACGGGGTGTAAAGGACAGCGTCCCGCAAACTGATAGGGGTTGCTCAGTCAACAAAACTGAACAAATATCACCATTTTTTTTTCAGGAAGTGAAAAATAATTTTGCTTGTTCCATACAAAATTACCACCTCGATCAGACAATTTGTATGGAAAAGCAAAATTGTTTTTCATTTTCTGTTAATTTCATATGTTTATTAATTGAATATTTTTTTTATTGAAATTAACTCTGACACTGTTATGTAGGCACTGAGGCAAACCCAAAAAGGGTTTTTGTAATGCTTGGCTTATTTCATATTAAGTATAAACCATTTGTTAGAATGTGATATCTACCTATAAATAAAAAGAATTTAAAAAAATATAGTTTATTCACGTTACGAACTAGGGTTTACCAGCACATGAGTATCTAGTCTAAAAATATCGGTCACTATTATAATGAAAAATGTACAGATGCGTAATAAACTACTTTGCGTGATTCACAGAACTACTATTATACGCGTGATTAGGCCAGCTCTCTTTGCTCTGTCGGTAAAATCACCTGCATCACTTGCTCTGCAAAAACTGGACTTCCCGATTTCGTTTGATATTTTTTTTAAGCAAATAAAGGAATGTGCTTTATTTTTGTTATTGTTATATTTCACAAGGTGCTATTAAAAAAAATGATAAACCAAGTAGATGATGGAGATTCTCGATACATCTACAATTCACATTAATGGCTATAAAAATTGCAGAATTTTCGAAAAACAGCACAAAGTAGGTAGTTGGGTACCTCTTAAGTAGGTAGGTGCTGTATTCTTTGGTAATTGTAACTAAAGTCAGAAGTATATTTTTATAGTTAACCAAATCGTAGCCTAGCTTGATCACAAAATCCTAATTGATGTTAATTATGATTATTGCATTTTACTTCTCACTGGCATCTTACAAGCTATTGTACAATATTTTTTAACTATCACAAATAGGGCGCTTTTCCACTAGACGGCACGTCCACGGCACGTCCACGTCACGTCAACGGCAACGTCACGATACCGTGGCTCTGTTTTTCCACTAGACGATACCGTCGACGGGACGTCGACGGTATCGTAGCCAGTCACCCTCGATTTTCCAGGGCAGTACTGAGTACTGTACTGACACATAATTTCAGTAAAATTCTCATTCATAGTCTCGTTAAAAATAAAAAGTTAATGTATTTTATTTTTTATATATTTTACTTTTGCCTTTATGAATTAGATTGGCCTCATCTTAAAATTTCGGTATTAATATACAGGCTGTGGCAAAAGTAGTCATCCGATGTTCTTTTGCTGTAACTTTTTTATTTTATTCGGTTCTGCTTGTGAAATAAGTTTATTTAATTCAATACAATTTATTCCATAATGTCGAGAAAATAATCTTGGCCAAGTAGCCGCCACCAGAGTTGACGAAAAGAAGGTTGATTTTTATAGATTTTATCACTCTTTCTAGAACTTCGGGTGATAGGTTCTCGCATCCCGAGCGGTTTCTGAGGTTTGAGGACATTAAAAACTTAAAAAAAACCATAAGCAGAATTCTAGAATGGTTAAATCGGATGATCTGGCCACCAATGCAAATCACCAAAACGAGTGAAAAAGTGACCCTAAAATGATAATATAATCAACTCTGGCGGCGGCCACTTGGCCGATATCATTTTCGGTGGTGTCACCGCAATGATACAAAATAGCTGTTGGCACGGATGGTATTAACAGGATTCGCAAGTGCTTTGCTTTTGTGAGCTTAGCTTGTTTGGATCGGGATGGAATCCAACTCCCGCAAGGGGGCACTTTTCCACGTGTATCCCTGTCGAGATCGTGCAATGTCTAGCGTAAAAGGCTCTACGACCTTTCTGATGAATGTCGAACACTTCCGCGTCTGTAAAGTCGAAATTAAGATGAGACAGTGATTAACAAAGAACCAATGCTTTATCTTCATGCCGTTCAAGCAGAGCAGTTCTTTTAAGTCGTAATACTACGGATATGATCAAACTATCTATAAAATACTTGTACTTTTAGCATATATTACTATGAAAAGGGATCTTTCCATACATACATACGTACATATAATCACGCCTTTATCCCTAATGGGATAGGCAAAGCTGAAACGACCTAAACAAAGGTCGTTCCGCCACGTCTGACAAGTTTTGAAGGTTATTCCAATTCCAGATAGTAGATCTGTATATTGATATATGTAGTGACAGGTTATCAGTCCGTCGTCGTCTAAATTACAATACTGAAACCCTCGACCCTTAGCTGATTTTTACAGCATATCCGGGGGAAGATGCAGCTGGCACATTCTATGTTTTTCTATTACTCTCTGTCCAGCATGGAAGTCTGGGCTCTTACCGATTCGGGAAATATGGTTGGGTAGGAGAGCAATATATTTTTGGCGAAATTTTTAAGTATTCAAATAGGAAAATTAAACTTAAATTATAATCATAAACCTTAGTACGTACCTATTAAAATTAAAGTTTTTATAACTAAAAAATATCTTCACAAATGGCAACCCGAAACCTGTTTATCAAATTTGACAACGACATGTATAAAAGTCTGTCGCAACTCCATAAAAAAATAAAAGTCTAGGAAACGGGCAACAAGTTTCATGGCGACTATTTTCATCTCATTCACTTCCTCAGTCTCACTCTTTCTTTCATAAATTCTTTCTATCTTCGTTTCGCGGTTATGTTTTTTCAGTGACATGTATTGTGTTGACGAAGCATTGTTTACTTGTTTCTCTATTTTTTCTTAATTTGTTTAAAGATAATTTCAGTTAGCAAACAAGTGAAACGTTGTTAGGACTTGTAATTGTCCTTCAGGACTTGTAAGAAAGTGATAATAATTTTTTTATCTATCTCTCTTATATATCTTTAAAGAACTTTCGCTGCTGTGAAATATGTGACCTAAGGTCAGGAAGAAAAGACGGCATTAAACGCCAATTTTTGGCTAGATTTCCTCTCGATGAAGCCAGATGAGATGATTTTTTATGATAATATCAAATATCAGTCATGATAAACTTCTCTTTAAAGACCGTTTTATCATACTTTTTGTGTTAAGTATGAAATAGCCGGTTGATCTCTATAGTGCGGAAATTTTTTACTTTCATCGATATCGATATTGTTTTCAGATGTAGACTATGGGTCAAAATGGTGCCTACTTTGAGCGGCGCAGGATCACTAACCGGTGCCATTCAATTTCACAAGTACCGAAATAGAAACCAAATTGGTATACCTATTACTATGCAGATTGTGTGAAAATACCAGTCTACTTACAAAAATATTCGGCTCCCGTTAGTAAATAAAAAAAATAAAAAAATATGGTCTTGACTTATTTATTGTGTAACCTTTAGTTTTAATAGTGGAGGTATGATATTAAATAAATATTCTTCCACCCTTAAAACGAAACCGGGATTTTAAAAATATTTTTCAATGGTAATATAATTCGATATGAACATTGATATCCATATATTCTATGTAGTAGCAGTGTAGTAGTGCAGCACATCACTATTTTGTTTGTCATGTTGGTAAAATTGACAGTTTACTTGCGTATTGTTGGCCATAGATTTTGTTGCCGGTTTTGACAATTGTGCAGTTTTTTTTTTTCTATGAATGTCCTGTCTCTGTATAAATGTAAACAAATCATATTTTTCAGTGTTATTGTGCATTTAATTAATTTTATTTATAGCCAAATTGTTTTTTATAAAGCAATAATGAATAAAACGATACAGAAAAGTGTGCGAATGATCAATACTGTACAGTGTTCAAGCAATGTATGGCAGAATTTCGGATTGATAGATTATTATCTGATTTAGGAGCCGCTTTCAAAAGAACAGCAGATAAAACTGGTGTGTGATCAGTTACAGAGCAATATCTAAGTGCAATAGTAGCATGAAACTTCAAAAAGTGTTTGCAATAAATGAATATGTAGTTTATTTTATGTGATTTTGCAGTAAGCAGATGTTATCGATGTTTGTTATCATTATCAATGTGACATTCAAGTACATAATGCATTCATCAATACATTTTGGTACTTTATTATTTTTCCTTATCTATATATAAGCGCTTTTTAAATTAAGTACAAATATTTCAAGGGTGGATTTCGATCATCAAACTGAACAACTTTTCCCACATAGGTCGAAATATGAAAAAAAAAACTTACACTCCCATACAAATGGTGTCAGCGGCCGGAGTCAATTTGAATGGGAGGGCCAAATTTGTTTTTCATATTTCGACCCATGTTCCTTGAGGAAAGTTGTTCAGTTTGATGATAGAAATCCACCCTTAAAATATTTGTAGGTACTTAATTTAAAAATACCTTATTATATAAAAGAAGAAACTGACTGACTGACTGACTGACATATCAACGCACAGCCCAAACCGCTGGATCTAGAGACTCCAAATTTGGCATGTAGGTTCCTTATGAGGTCTAGGGCGGTGCACTAAGAAAGGATTTTCAAAATTCACCCCCTAAGGGGTTAAATAAGGTGATGGGATTTTGTATGAAAGTCCGTTAATATAATCAACCCCTGAAGGGGTGAAAAAGGGGGATGAAGCTGTCTATAAAAATTCCTCCATTTACAATTTAAAAATCACTTTACTTATGGCTGCAACTTTCTAATTTACTTATTTATACATACATACATACATAAACATACAGTCATGCCTGTATCCCTAACGGGGTAGGCAGAGCATCAGTGAGTAACTAGAAACTTTTACTGCCACTTTCTCCTGTACTTTCTTACTCCAATAAATTAGAAAATACTTATATAGTCACGTCTATATCCCTTACGGGGTAAGCAGAGCGGCGGCTTACTGGAAACCGTTTTCGCTACTTTCGTCACTACTTTCTCATTCCAATAAATCAATACGTACATAATATTAATATTTATAGTCACGCCTGTATGCCTTACGGGGTAGATAGATTATCAATGGCTTACAAGAAACTTACTGACTACAGTGACTAAACAGAACTTTAATACTAAAAAAATTCAAGCATCAAAACTAGTTTTTTATCACTCTATGAGGAGAATAGAAGAATAAGAATTTGTTCATTGGTGATGCCATATAAAAGACAGTGGCGCCCTCATGTTTGCCAACCTCTAAGTTGTAGAAATGTCGTAGGATGATTTGATAATTCGAATTTTCCCAATTACTCTACAAAATCCAATAATCAAGATTATTTTAAACTGCCGAAACTGGAATAATTAGACAATAATGAAAATAAAGGGCCAACAGCATGAATGAGCACAAAAATCATTCACCCCTTTTAATTGTATAGATTTATTGTATGTATTTATTATGAATGCAATAAATTAATATAAATATGAATCTTGAACTGACAAGATCAAAATAAGTTCGTCTGTTCTATAGGTATACCTACTGCCATCCCTTTCTAAGCGCTTATATATTTTCACTGGGTCTTATTTACAGAATCGGCACCGTTTTATAATATTATCCAAGTTTGCATAATATCCTATCGTATAGGGCTATCGTGAAAATTCAAAATTTGAAATAAAAAAACAGTCAGTGACTAATCATCTGTAGAATCACACATAAAAAAAAACATTATGCCTGCCTAGGGTTATCGCGAAAATTCGAATTATGGATTCATCCTACAACATACACCGGCGACGGTATCGTGACGATACCGGTGGGAATCACTGCCCTGCCGTTGACGTGCCGGTGCCGTGCCGTCAAGTGGAAAAGCGTGTCATATAATTTGATTGATTTTCATACATTATCTCTTCCACGGTATCGTCGACGATAACGTGCCGTTGCCGTTGCCGTTGACGTGCCGTCTAGTGGAAAAGCGCCCATACAATAATTTGCATACATGCTCATGCTCCCATAAAATCACTGTCAGAAGGGCCTCGTATCGTACAACTGATAAATAAGTTAGGTATAAATACAGTGTGAATCTCAGAAAGACGACAGATCTCTTCAAGATGTGGCGGTTCACTATAGTGTAAGTTGTTACAGTACAGCATACCTATTTTATAAAATCCAACATGTGTCAAAGTTAATTATTAATAAAAGTAATGGACTTTTTTGTTTGTAGTATTCTAGCGATTTGCATCGCATTTTCCTCGAGCAAGAATGTCAACCCCAAACATGAAGTGAGGAAATTCCCGGAAGGATTTACGTTTGGTGCAGCCACTGCTGCCTATCAAATAGAGGGAGCCTGGGATGAAGATGGTAGGTATATTATTTTATTTTTATTTTAGACAATCAATAAGAATGTTAAATACTGTTTTTTTATTGTAAGTTATTATAGTACCTCTGAAAATTTAAATTAAATACAGGTAAGGCACCAAACATCTGGGACACTGTGACTCACCGAGAGCCCTGTCCAATAAGAGAATGCCACACTGGTGATGTTGCTGCCGACTCTTACCATCAGGTAGAACGGGATGTTGAGATGATGAGGGAATTAGGACTAGACTACTACCGTTTCTCTCTGTCCTGGTCTAGACTTCTACCCAATGGCTTCGCTAACGAAATAAACGAAGCCGGAGTTCAATACTACAACAATCTCATCAATGAAATGATCAAGTACAACATCGAGCCTATGATTACACTGTATCACTGGGATCTGCCGCAGAAATTGCAGGATTTGGGAGGTTGGACTAACCCCCACATAGTCGACTGGTACAGTGACTACGCACGCATTTGCTTCGACCTATTCGGCGACCGAGTCAAAAACTGGATCACCATTAATGAGCCTCATGAAGTGTGCTATCACGGATACAGTTCCGCATCTTTGGCTCCCTTGTACTCATATGGAGGATATGCTGACTACATGTGCGCAAAATATTTGATATTAGCGCATGCAAAAACTTACCACATTTATGACAAAGAATTCAGGCCTACACAGGGCGGTGTATGCGGAATCACATTGAGTGCCATGTGGTATGAACCTGCCTCTGACAGCGAAGAAGATATAGCAGCGGCTGAAGATGCTCGACAGTTCAAAGTAAGAAAAAACTTCAATTACATTGAGAACTATTACTTATCTATTAATTTGTTATTTCAATTAAACACGTGATTTCATTTTACAGTGGGGATTATACGCAAATCCAATATTTTCTGAAAATGGCGACTATCCTGAAGTTATGAAACGCAAAGTAGCAGCCAAGAGTGCTGAACAAGGATATCCACGAACGCGATTGCCAGAGTTTACACCTGAAGAAATTGAATTTGTGCGCGGAAGTGCTGACTTCATGGGAATGAACCATTACACTACCAATTTAGTTTATAGAAATGAATCTACTTATGGTGCTAATCAGGTACCTTCAATAGAAGATGATATTGACGTTTTGTACTACCAGCCGAGTGATTGGGAAGGTGCTGCCTCTGGTTGGCTTAAGGTAATGAATCACTCATTTGAATTACATTAAGTATAGAGTTAATTTTATGCTTGTTTCAAAATATTTTACTTTATCCTAGATATAGGAAACATAGCGCTGTTGTGGCGATGACATTATGTTCATAGTATGATGTACACACATGCATGTGCACAACTAAAATTTGATCCTGCCTTAACAGGTAGTGCCTTGGGGTTTTTACAAATTGTTGGCGGATTTGAGGATCAAGTACAACAATCCTACGATTTACATCACCGAGAATGGTTATTCGACTTGGGGTGGTCTGGAGGACGACGACCGCATCAACTACATGGTGCAATATCTCGATGTTATGCTGGATGCCATTGATGAGGGTAGTGACATCAGAGGTTACACTCTCTGGAGTATCATGGACAACTTTGAATGGATGAAGGGATATACGTGAGTATTCTTAAAATTAAAATCCTTATATCCACTGTCCACCACACCCACCCACTGCAGGGTATTAGGCGTCTTATCTACTGCGCCAATGGTGATTTACTAAGTATATTTTTAAGATCGCAGAAAGTTTGTATGTCCCTGTGTTATAGACGAAAGACGACGTTTCAGGTCAGGTCATGGAATGTTAACAAATTTTATTGTTACAGCGAACGTTTTGGTCTATACGAGGTGGACTACGAGAGCCCCGCTCGCACTCGCACCCCGCGCAAGTCAGCGTTCGTGTTTAAGCAGATC
The DNA here is from genome assembly GCA_029255725.1 of Scrobipalpa atriplicella. NCBI lineage: Eukaryota > Metazoa > Arthropoda > Insecta > Lepidoptera > Gelechiidae > Scrobipalpa > Scrobipalpa atriplicella. The sequence continues at coordinate 21,706 of JARACY010000480.1, read as the reverse complement.
CTGCGCACGCGCGAGCTCGACCCACACTACGCACCACCCGCAGACAGGGAGATGACCATCGACGAAGGACACTGAACGCTTCGTCCGCCGACCGTCAGATGACCATCGACGGACACTGAACTCGTTAAAAAATGCACAATTAAATATTGAATGTTATTTGAAGATGCCATGAAAGGAATATCATCGTGAAATAAATAACTTTTTTTCTCATCAGCATAAATAGCATTTTTTATTAATAGAGATAATATTTACCTACTAGGTTCTTTTTTTCTCTGCAATCTCTACGAACACCTAAGTTTTTTATCCGTTTGTGATTACACGATACTATATCACATAACTAAATTTGCTAGTGGTTTATGCAACATTTTTAAAACTTAACTTTTCTTACGATTAGTCAGTCTCATTTTAAAGGTTTACTGCTCTTATCAGGCTGTAGACTTTTACTTCTTACCAACTAAAAATTACCAGCAAAATTCTTACAACATTCAAATCCCATTTTAGTAAGTATCTTTTGAATATTCAGGGGTTTGGTTGGCCTAATACAACACGGTCAAATATTACCCCCAATGACAGGCAACCTCATGGTGGGCTAAAAAGTTAATATGGGTTTTATAGGGGAAAGTAGGTATCCTTTTACAAGGGTATGTACAAAACTACATACCTTTAGCGATGACGCACGCACGGTCCATGGGAACTGTAACAAATCAAATTAATTTTAATTGTGGTCAGTTTATAACTTTCATATTAGTCTTTCCAGCAGTCTTTTTGTAAGTTAATTTTGTAAATTCTGTGGTAGTCAAAATAGAGTGGTATCAAAATCTTGATCTAGCGCTGATATCTCTTACTAACTTGTAAACAAGAAAACATATACTTGTTTTTTTAAGGAAGTACAAACAAAAACAGATAAATTCAATCCATTAGAGTCGCGAGTACTGAACTGGCATCGATAAAATACGGAAACAGAACAAAACATACAAAAGTGGCGCACTTTTCCGTTTTACTTGTTTGCTTTGTGTCTAAAGCTGTGCAGTAACGTATTATGCCCCAGAGTAGCAGCCAGCCAGCTCTGAAATCACCAGAGAAACTGCACACAGAGGATTCAATTGGAAAGGGAAGAGCCAAAAATATAATAGTTGAAAAAGCCGACCTGAAACTTCTTACATATCGTCGATAAGAATATTATATGGAGGAAACCCAAAAAAGAACATTTAAATTGTGTATCTTTTTACTTTTAACTTATTGACAATTAATGTTCGGTTTGCCGAAGGTCGTGGGTTCGAATCCCTCCCGTGCGAATTTTTGGTATGTGTTATGATGAGATGTTTAAATACCTGGATTGTGTTTTAAATTCATTCGCCATTAAAAAGCTACATTTGTACTCGGCCATAAGTAATATTGGTAACTGCTTCCTGCGGGAAAATATCAGTAATCCGAGAAACCGCAAAAGGGAGACACTTTTCCGTTTCACTCGTTTGCTTTGTGTCTAAATCTGTGCAATAACGTATTATGCCCCAGGGCAGCAGCCAGCTAGCTCTGAAATCACCAGGGAAACTGCACACGTCGGATTCAATTTGGGAACGAAGAGCTACAGATAAACTAACTGGAGAATTGTCTGCTATCTATACCGGGTGTAAGGGGAAACTTCCCGCAAACTTTTTTTTTACTTTTCCACACATAATGACTACCTGAGCGAGCAGATCAATCCCTATCAGTTTGAGGTACGCTGTCCCTACACCCGGTATAATATATACCTACAGTATAAATATTAATTTACACTTCTCTTCCTAAAACTTGGATCTGTTCCTGGTTTTGAAACTTTAATTAGTTTGGTCTTTGTTTGTTTAATTTTATCGGATAGTTGGATACCGGTAACGATATTTTGTAACTGTCTTTACAAGGAATATAGTAAGAAGAACAGCTAATAGAGTGACTAAATAAAATAAATCACATGTATGGCTGTTTTTCGATGATAATTATGATAATTGCCTTCTTTTTATAACCCTATTGCCTCCGTGGTCTAGTGGTCTGAGCCATGGGCTCACGATCTGGAGGTCCCGGGTTCGATTCCCGGGGGGGAACACAAAGTTGATATTTGCCTATTTATCACTTTGTGAGATTCTCCCTCCCCAGTTTGGTTAGGACAATGCAGGCCAAATCCACCTGATTGTCTGGAAGAAAACGGATTCCGTGCTTCGGAGGGCACGTTAAGCCGTTGGTCCCGGTCACTGTTTCTAATACCTAGTGGTCGCTACTGGTCGATGTTGCTCTACGTCCGTAGGAACTACCTTAAAAACCCTACACGTGACCCCGGGCGGTGCTAAGAGTGCAACACAACCGGCTGCTGCACCTGTCCTCTGACCTCGCAGCAAATAATGTCATACGATTAATAATAACCCTATTGCTTACTTTTTTTAAGAGTTCATATTAAACAAACTAAACGCATAAAACCAATTTACTTCTGGAAAGTCTTTTTTTTTTTTTAGATAAATTGTCCACTCCATATCCCCGTTAAAAGTGTCAGTATCTAACTAAACGTCTATTACACCGGCGTAATGAGTTCCTTTGTTCTGCAAGCTACATCGATAGATGAAGCAAAAAATACTTCGACGACCCACACCGCCCAGTCTAACGTGAGCTCTCTGGATATTCAATAGACATTCAATTATAGAGCAGCAGCCAAAACTAAAATTTACAATGTCTATATAGTCGCTAAAACATTTTGCTATTCCGCGCGTAAACTGATTATAATCAAATGACATTGGACGCAACTCGTTTGTGCACAAAATCACTAACTCCCGTCACCTGTCATTTTCTATGCTGAGAGGTAAGAAAGGGATGTCAATAATTCTAGTTAAGATTTAGTTAAGTTTTGCTATCTACAAATCGATAGCATTGTTTAATTTTAGCCAGCTAAGTTATGCAATTTTAAAAAGTTATGCGCTAAAATGGTTCCACTATAAGTAAAAAGTTTTAGAGACGTAATTTTCTTAAATTAGGTAGGTTAAGTTTCTGGAATATCACTTTAATTGAACTAAACGTGAGAACAAATTTTTAATTGAAAATAAGTTCAGACATTTTAAGGGTCGTATTTATAAAGCGATCTCAAGATTGAGAGCAATATTAAGTATGGATTTGACAGGCCGTTTTGTACTGAAATTACGTTTCTGATACAAACTCAAACTCGCTGTCACTCGGGCCCAGTATGTGGGCTAAAAACGACTGTACTCGATAATTTGATTGCGACCTACAAATACATATTTATGACTTAACTCTACCAATAATGAAATAACTGCAATAATATAAAATTGTTAAACACTGAATTCTGAACAGGTTACTCTATGTAACTCTACATAATATTTCACCGAAATTAGTTACTATCTTACTATAAATAGCCTGATTCAGTTATTAATAACGTAGAGTAGTGGAGTACCGGAAGGAAGGGCGTACCCTTAAAGCCTTTAATGTATGTGCGCAGCTTATAAGTACATCTATGCTATTATAAAACAACTACCCTATTATTAACTGCCTCAGCGGTGTATTTGTTTGAACCTTGATGCTCTCCATATGGAGGTCTTGAGTTCGATTCTTTAATAGTGGTTGTTATAGAAATTTAGACTGAGGTCTATTTTTAATCGCTTTAAAACTGATAAGTTTTGGCAATAATATACCTAAAAATAATCTCTCCTTATAGTAATGGGATCCGCATTTATAACAATAAACTAAAACTATATTTTTTCACTTCGATGTAAATCTTTGATATTATTTATACCTATATTCAAACTTCAAAAGTACTACCTTTGACTTTACACCTGGCGCTCCGAGTTGTTTAATTCTACGTTATTTTAATCCCCATATTTTTTTTTTAAATATAACCCAAAAAAAAAAAACCTCTTTGCCTCCCTTTTTTCCGGACGCTGAATATAAGTAGCGTAGCGGCACCCGTCTACGCCAACGTAGCAAAAAATCTCGTAGCAAAAAAGAGCCTACGCCGGTGCTACGTTTTGTCATGTTATTAAAAATATTCAGTCACATACTTACCTAGTTACTTGTTGCTACTGAAAATTAGTTTTGCTGCTCTATATTTTATGCAAATCGTTCCAATTTCGTAAACATGATTGCTGATTCAATTTGAATATGTATACCGTGTTCTCTGTATCGTTAAAAATATTTGAATAAATAAAACACGAACAGGCAACACTCTTAACGTCTTTTTTCACCACTCTTGCGCACAGTTAATTGATTCAAACGAGAAGTGAGCAGCCATCTTAATTAAGGTCTTTACGCACATAGCGCGATAGAATCCGCAGATACCATCCAACTTAGTATTTTCTGTAACCTGTGACTACCTTATACTCATGCCTTCTCATCGTCATCATCATTTCAGCCTACATCTACCCACTGCAGAGTATAGGCCTCTTCTTTTGTTCGCCATCTACACCGGTCCTGTGCCTCCTGCATCCATTGTTTACCCGCGATCGTCACTATATCATCAGTCCATCTGGCTGGTGGTATGCCTGTCCTAATAGAACAAAATTCGATTTGATTCCTACAATACAGGGAATCCTAGTGTGGGTATCAGTGCGATATTTGTGCTTTTGTAATATTAGTTACTCAAATAAAGATTTCTATGTATTTTTTTTATGTTATTTTATTTGTTGCCGTGTGATGCAATGGGTTAGAATAGCGTCTCCCGATCTGTCCCCACGAATATCTGTAGCAGTAGCAGCGACCCCGTCATTGTCTATCACTGAGCTCTGAACGGGGCTAGTATGGCACCAGGACTACAGGCCATGTCCAGTCCGGCAGTGGACTGCTGTGTCTAGTACGTGCTAGTTCCATAGCAACCTACCGTATCGCATAGGTAGAGAAACGCTACATTATTTTTGGATCGCTTGCTATGGATGCTGGCCTTATGCAGCAACAATCATTCCGATCGGAATGCGTGGCGGATGCGCGAAATGTTGATCTAACGTGGTTTGGTTTCAGTATGAATTCACTTACCGAGACTAGAAAAAGTGTAGAGATCATATACCAACTCAATACTAAAATGCCTTTGTAGTTATGATGCCAAAAGCAGCATCATTTCAGGAAATCTGAGACGTTGTTTTGCTGATTCTTTGATATATATCCTGTGTTGTTCTGATGTACCTTTACCTAAGGCATTTACTCTTTTTTTTTGTTGAGTTGTTCTTTCTATGACGTCTTTTGTCTTACATATCTTTCTAGTCCCGCCCTCTAAAAGAAGTACTCTTTGCTACCCACTTGTAACACCACTTCAAGTTTATAATGTCGCAACTGAGAGCACCAGCCTACTTACTAAGCCTCTCGCAAATCCACAAGAAAAACTCGAAAACCTTCGCTGGGCTATTGTACTCTGACCTGAAATTAGAAACCCGCCATAATACCACCGAAATTATAACTTGTTTACCCCAGAAATAAACCCCGCGACGGAGCGTGCCCGATTTATTCTGAATAGATTAAACAGACAAACATTCACTCAGGATTTACATCGACATAAACAGATTACATACGCGTATTAGATGAAATCTCCCCTTCGCGTTTAGGAATTAATACTATTAGTCCAAACCTCCGGGTAGACGTACATACGTACGCATGTATCATCGAATGTCGCTTTCGTAGGGCGATTAGATCGGGGATACTAGTGAGCCGTCAATGGATGATTTATATGACGATACTGTCGCTGGCTCCGTTCCAACTGCCTGTGGAGGGGGTGGGAGGCTACTGTAGACATGCAAACAATCGTCTCCTCGGATCACTGGCATAAATACTACCATAATATCGGTTACAATACTCCATCACGTTCAATGGCCTGAGTCCTAGAGGGCAATTGTACGGAATTTGAGGAAAATTCAACGTTTCGACTATTCCGAAGCGGATTAAGCGCTTTGCTGCAGCTATAGAGTGGAATTTAGTACCTGTCTTGTAAAGTGCATACATACAAACCTATTTTCAAAGCAAAACTGAATACCTACATATGGCCGTATTTATAATCAGCTCTCAAGAGTGACAGCGAGTTTGAGTTCGTATCAGAAATGTCATTTCAGTACAAGTCAAATCCATACTTAATATTGCTCTCTATCTTGAGATCGCTTTATAAATACGAGGATTAGTCTTCTTCTGGGTGAGCTCGGTCCATCGTCAACTCTATGGCTCGTATTTATAAAGCGATCTCAAGATTGAGAGCAATATTAAGTGCGGATTTGACAGGTCATTTTGTACTGGAATGACATTTCTGATACAAACTCAAACTCGCTGTCACTCTTGAGAGCTGATTATAAATACGGGCCTATGACATGCACGTCTGATCTAGGCTAGGGTCAATAACAAACTCATATCAAATTCAAATGAAGATTTAAGTGTTATTAGCTAGATTTATTAATTAAGATATTCTTTGAATAATACGGGTTTCCTATAGGATATGCATAAGTTATATTAAGAACCGATCACAATGCGTCGAAATATCCAAATTGAACACGAATGCCAATCTAGTCACATATAGGTCCTCATTTCAAACGAATACGTTTGGTGTACCACAGGGGAGTGTTTTGGGTCCTCTCTTGTTTTTAATCTATGTCAATGACTTACCGGAGATAACGAAACACAAATGTGTATTATTTGCCGATGATGTTTCTGTCATCATACCCCGTGATAACAAGGCTAACTTTGAGAATGAAATTAACAGTACTATAATGAATATTTATGACTATTTAAAATATAATAATCTGCAAGTAAATGTTAGCAAGACTAAGTATACTTTATTTCAAAATACAAAAATGGGACAGTTAAACATTAACATCCAATGTAATAATTTGCCTATTATAGAATCTCCAATTGTCACTTTTCTTGGTATAACCTTGGACCAATCATGCACTTGGGCATCACATGTCCACAATGTATGTAAGCGCCTAAATAGATTTGTATATGCTCTTCATAGAATTAAAAGAATGAATGATACTAATACAGCCCTGCTAGCTTACCACGGATATGTTTCCTCTGTTTTGAGATATGGTCTGGTGCTCTGGGGAAATTCTACTGCTCTAAATGATGCCTTTATAATACAAAAAAGGTGCATGCGTGCTGTGTGTGGTGCTGCTCCTAGAGACTCGTGTCGGCCACTTTTTAAAAAACTAAAAATATTACCGCTGCCATCTCTTTATATTTTTGAGGCATCTTGTTTCGTGAAGAAACATATGAAACTGTTTGTTCAAAAGAAGGACGTACTTAGATTTAATACTAGATACCCAAATAACTTAGTATTACCCTTTGGAAAGTCTGCATTATTTGATAAAAATTGTGCTAGGAATGTTGTAAAGATTTTCAATGCCCTACCACATGGTCTAAAAGATTTACCCTTTATCCTGTTTAAAAGGAAATTGCTTAATTGGCTGTCAGATAAATGTTTCTATTCCTTAAATGAATTTCATGATGACAAAAAAAAACAATATTTGAATACTTTTTGAACTATTGTGGTTAAAATAGTTGCATTGATTATTATTTATTATTGTAGATATACACTTTTATGGACATTTTAAAACAATTACTTATTGAAAAATGTATTTTAACTTATTTTGACTAAGTGAATTGAATAATTTATTTTAATTTAATTTGACATATTGAATTGAATAATGTAGGTATTAATAAATTCTTAAATAATGTATAGGTAACTAATTTGTTAACTAAATTATATATGTTATATTGCGTTCTTTGTATAAAATATCATGTAACAAATATTTGCATGTCAATTGACTAAATATGTGTGTCTATTGTTTTAATTCTAAGATCTGGAAATGTACCATGTTTATTGCAAATAAAGAATCTGAATCTGAATCTGAAAAAACTTAAAACTTCCATAATCATGGAAATAACAGCATTAAAATTCCACAGCCAAGGAAAATAGGCCCATTTCATTTTATTAATTGAATTTATTTGATTGCAGAATTAAATCAGAAAGTTTCACAAGCTCGCTTCACTCCGAGGCGAACTGAATGAACGACCACAGAGGAAGTAATTAACAGTAAAATTCTTCTGTACGTAAATTAAGAGGCTTGAATAACACCATGGCCCTGATCCTGAGCGCAGGGGGATCCAGCACTTCCTGCCTATTACTGGTTACTGGCCCTAATCCCTAATTAGAGAAACACTTTTGCACTTGATATTACACTTTATTCACTGTTCTTAAATCTTGAGAGACTATTTAGGGCAATTTTAGACTAACAATGTCCAAATCATTCACATGTTATATGCAAAACAGAATGCATCTCACCATCGCCATTTATAATTTACTACCAGTTTACACTCATTTATACAGCGACATCTAATTACCACTTATGTCAACAAAGTATGCACATGCGTCTTGTACAAGGCTAACACATAAGTGAAACTTGAAACCACAATCTTATAAAGGTATTTATGATACCTCGTCTCAGTACTATACAGACAGTGGGTAGCAATCCGGTGTTGCAAAAAACACGACTTAACTTATGTCATTTTCTACCACAAGAAAACAGAAAGGGAAGGCAATAATTTTAGTCAAGACTTAGTTTCACTGAATCGATAGCACTTTCGAACTGTTTTTAATCCCCGTTCTGGTTACACGCAAAATGTGCTGACTGTATCTTGTATGTAGGTACATAAACCTGTATGTTAATATTTGCATACCTGTAAAGGGTCCACGTGGGATTTTAAAATTGAATAAAAATACAAGTGAGTTGTTTATTTATACTGTGACTCAACTGAATGGAAGCGAGGCGTGGAACGGCACGGTGGAAGTATGATGTGCTAAATATATTGTTTGATTTATTTTACGGCGCCTTTCGTATTGAATTTATGATAGCATACAGTCGCGGTTGCGCTGAAAGATAAAAAAGATTTATTACTTTTCGGAAAGCTATATCCGTACTTTTTAAACTAGTTTGTCTTTTTGTGATAAATGATCTCCGTAGCTACTGGAAAAAAAAACCTTTTCATATGTAAATTTGCGGATAGTAAGGTCTAATATTTTGGTCATTCAAATGTAAATTCTTAGCATTTAAGTTTTTAGATAAATTTTGTATAATTTCAAAGGCACATGCACAGAAAATATACCTACTCACGAAAATGTAGGTACGCTAAAAACCTTAGCTAAAAACATACAACAACTTTTTTAGAAGCGATTTTTAACCCTTGAAATAAATTCCTTCCTAAAATCCCGACTATCACCACTTCAATAAATCAACATGGCCGATAGGGAACTATTTCAGGTGCTTCAGAGGTGCTGGAGGGAGATGCTTCAGGATTCCCGTTGTCATCCTAAATCCTCGACACTCCTCGGTTTTCCATTAGAAGATAAGATGAGGTGCCGGGTAGAAAATTTATGGGAATTGAAAAGAGAAACGCAGCATGACTTGCACATTTTGGGCTTTGAGTAGGTATTTTTGTCAAACATCTGCAAGCGCATTGTTGAATGTTTATTTGCAGGAGTTTTTTTTTTTTTTTTAGGAGGGTGCTTGGTCTAGGTAATATTAGATTTATTATGCTGGATTACTTGTTAGAACCTCACCTCTAATAAATTGCCAATACCTACTTATAAACTCAATCAACGAATTTAAATTTTGTAAAAAAAATATACATCTTCGGAAAATAAAATAAGAGCCACAGACAGCTCTCAGCCTGTAGTAGAAATATCAGCATAGGAATTTTAATCCTATAACTTGACCGCATCTTAAGCTTCAAAGAAATGTCAAATAGGATCAAGTAGGTATCAAACTGGTATGATAATAGTTTTGGCTCTACTTTTTATATTATAAAGATTTTCTTGAGATTTACAAATTGTTATGAAATATCCAAATTGTTTCATCTTCCTTATCAGACTTCTCGCTGTGATTGAGCGGGGACGAGGAAAACACAACGCACCCCTATTAACCGGGTAATTTAATTCAGCTACGCGCATATTTCGCGCCCGACTACTATTATACAGGGTGTCCAGGAATTAATGGATAACCCTTTAACTGCGGCTAGCTTGACCGATGCCCTACTTGTAAAAAAATTATGACCTCAGTAAAAGTGTCACTTTTTTTTTTCACCACCGTAGGAGGTCAAAGACAAAATTTTAAAAATATTTTGCCTAATTTTTTCAATAAAACTTATTTTTTAAATTATTTTCTTATAAATAGGTACTAAAATAATGTATTCATTTTAAGTATCAACTATTAAGGTATATTAAAAAAAATAAAAAACCCAAAAATGTTGATATTTGATGAAATGGCATGAAAATAACTGAGCGTAGGGAGAAAATTATTAAAAAAACGGTTTTTGTACGATATTTCGAAAACTGTGACACTTTTACTGAGGTCATAATTTTTTTGCAAGTAGGGCATCGGTCAAGCTAGCCGCAGTTAAAGGGTTATCCATTAATTCCTGGACACCCTATCCTGTGGCCCGACATGAAAATATTGGTAGAGACGAGTAGCTCCATTTGGTTAATTAGGTACATGCATAGCATAAAATTAAGCCTATATCCTTTACGGGGTCGACATATTTTGAGGGATTACATTAATAGGTTATTGATAGGATTGTTACAGATGGTCAGCCTAACGCCTTAGCCCAAGGAACAATTTTACTGGCATTGGCAGTATACCCGGGAAGAGTATTATCTCAAACAGACTTGTGGATATTAAAAGAGGTAAAAAAAGCAAAGCAAATTATAACAACAAGACTACAACAATACCTTCTGGCGTTGTTGAATATTACGTAACATCGCAACATCAACTATGTGTTCAGACCAAAACAGATACATAAACTCGGTCTCTGAACAGCATGAGCATTATCCTAATTATAATCACTACTTACTCAGTAGCGCCATATTTGTCTTACTTTCAGGGCTGACACAAATTCAACACGACACACAACACAACAGATTCATCTCCGAGATAAGCCGACATCCGACATTCTGCGCTCGGGGCAAAAGATACTACTCATTGAAATAGCAAGAGCATTACCCTAAATTATAATCACTATTTTATTAACGCCATATTCGTCTGACACAAATGCAAATGCAACTCGACACACGACAGTACATCTGCGAGATAGGCTGACATCCGACATTCTGCGCTCGGGGGCTAAGCTCGGTGGAATGTAAACCGCATTCACAATGTACATAGATGAATAATGAATCCTAAGCCTAGCCTGTACGTCAAATTACCTGACAAGGTGTTCATATGTATTGTATGTTCATTGTATGCCGTTTTAGATGGCGCAGGTTCGCTATTTTATCCTTGTCTCGTCTTATCTAGCCTACCTCATCCACTGCTGCAAAGGCCTCCCTCTTCTCCTTCCACTCATCCCTATTTTGAGCCTTCAGGCGCCAGTCCTCCACAAAATATGACGACCTCGTCGCGCCACCTACGACGCGTTCTTTCTAATGAAAGACTCAGTATTCCATTACTTTTAGGAAATGCTGATGAATTAAAACTTATAAGAGGGATTCGGAAATGATTCTGAAAGTCTAATGTTTTCCTTTTGTCTGGCAAAAGAAGTGAAGTGAACACGCTAGCCGTCGCAAGTGTACTCAAGTCGCCTCATCGTGGCTTCCCGAGTGTCGGCTCGGCGAGACAAGAGAACATCGCTGCAACCCACTCATACAGTGCGACCACGTTTTAAATGAACGTGGCTAAAAAATGAACTAACGCGGTCATCTTGAGATTTGACATTAATTTGACAGTTCTCCTTATACTGCAGCGCCCCCGCCCACGTTCACTGAGAACCGCGTCTACAAGGCACAGGTATCTCTTTGGTTGCTGATGTTTTGATAAGCCAGACTGCAGTATCAGCAAGATAATAAAAAAGCACAGCAATAAGTCTTGTCAGCCTGCATCAGTCAACTGCTGGACATAGGCCTCCCACATGGTACGCCACTCAGCTCGCGGTCTTTTGATGCAGGCTTATGATGATAATGATGATGATGATGATCTTGTTAGACACTGATTACATGTGCAGAAAAATTGGTACCTTTTTGATTTAAAAGATTAAGATAAATATAACTAGGCCGTAGGCTAAGATGCATTTGCATAATATTTATAAAATTCTGACATCTTAATGCAATCTTAAAACAGAACTCTATTTCTCCTCTCCACCTGCCCTCGTTTCTTTTCCACTGCCCTAGTTAAATATCATATTTTTGGATATTGTATCATTCAGATGAATCGTTTCTTTATCCGATTTATAAACAAAAGTACTGCTTGATATCTATCGCAATATTTCATGGCAAACATGATCAATAAATTTCGTATCCAATCATCAGGTCAGATATAGTTAATATAAAATTAAAATCTCGAGAACAGTTTTTGAGATTCTGTAATAAGAGATAATAAATAATGTAAGTTACACTTAAATTCTCCCAATATTCGGTTGATAAGATTCATTATCATTTTCAGCTTATTTATAAAAAAAGAATTGGTATTAGGTACCTACCCTGCAATTAGCAAGAAAATAATGCTGATTTGGCGAGTTCTGTAGCTAAAATTAGTACCAACTTACATAAACCTCCATTATAGGATATTATTCAACAAAAAGTGATATACTAGTAGTAACACGTTTTAATGAATATCTCGTTTTACTACTGTACTGGTAGTAACTAGTAATAGTAAGGCTAAGGAATAGCACGGATAAAAAAAGTACAATTCGGTCCAGTACTCCCAAAGACATCCACTGCAATCCCTACAAACGATAGTGTGATAGATAACATCAGATAACCGCTGAAACGTAATGGTTATTTATGATGTCTGAATTCGGCGGCCGACGGACAGATAATGGTGGCCTCATACATCACGATTTGGTAGATCAGAACTAAACGTATAGACTTTGAAACGCTGCTGGTTTGCGATCATCAGTACAGTGCGACCGGCATAACTGTGCAGGTTGCCATATTTGGAACTAAAATTTGGCTAGTTTACATTGACAGCGACTGAAGCAGTGAAGCCATGACAGCTATAGTGGCGATATGACAGCTGAACAGATATCCCGGTCGCACTGTATACGTCAAGACAATACCTAGGTATAGGTAGAAGGTGTAAAATTATTGAGTTCGAGATTGAGAAAATAAAAACATCGGCAAAATTGATTTCCATCATGATTAGGAGATGTAAGTAGTTAAAAGCAGCGCAGAACTTTTCCTCACACCCTAAATATTACAGTCAATACTACAAAGCTATTGTGCCCAAATCTAATTTGGTCCTTCAGTGATCACTTGGTCAAAGGGGCTTCATCGAAGGTTCCTATAATACCTATTGTACACAGGATACGAGATAGGGTTGTCCTAAGCCGTTGCAATCAAGACTACAATCTCGCATGTAAGATCAAATTGAAGCAGTGAATGAGTCAGTCTGGTATTGTATAGGTTGTTGTATAGGTACAGTAAGCCACAGATCTACAAAATGGAAGAACTAATAGCACAAAACATCGTTGTGAAAGTGAGTATTGTGGTCAGAGACTCAAAATGCCATAAAATTTATATAGAAAAACATAGAATGTGCCAGCTGCATCTCCTCCCAGGCATGCTGTAAAAACCAGCTAAGGGATTCGAGGGTTTAATTGTATTGCAATTTATAGGCGATGGTCTGACAACCTGTCACTATAGCATTATACATTTATCATCTGTAATAACCCTCAAAACTTGTCAGACGTGGCGGAACGACTTTTGTTTAGGTCGTTTTTGCTCTGCCTACCCCTCTAGGGATAAAGGCGTGATTTGTGTATGTGTATGTATTTATATAAAAGTAAAGTTCATGTCAATACACAAAATTAAACTATGGCACACAAAATTAAAGTTTTAAAACTCTACCAAATGAAGAATATTTTCAAAAACTTTCCAGCATATTTTTCTGATAGTAACGACCACCGTTAAATTTTTAATAAAATCTATTTCATACTAGCTACTTGAAAATATCAAGATTACCCACAGAGATTACCAGATTGCCGAAAACTTAGAATAAAAACTCCTTGTGCCGAATTTGTTGCAGTCACTGGTTAAGCTGGCCGAAATCGCTGAAAAAAAAACTTTTGTAAATGCCATATAATATTTTAAAAAAGAAAAGTAGTTTTTTTTTCGTAAATTATTAAATGGCTTTCCAAACATATTTTTCTGACAAGAAATGGCCAGGTTTAAATTCAATTTAATAAAATCTATTTCGTATTATCTACTTAAATATTTCAATATTATAGTAGTGGGATTAGGAATTGAAAAAAAAAACGCATACTATAATCAAACCCATGACCATGGCGATCCATGGTATACCGCGTGTAAGGGACAGCGTCCCGCAATCTCAGGCCTGCATTATCCTAACCAAACAGGGGAATAACCTCAGACCTCCGGATCCACTAGACCACGGAGGCAGTAATAGTGCAGCTGGCTTGATATAAAATCGCGATGTATAAACGCCGCCATTACCTATCTGTGGAACGCAGAATTCGGCCATCATAAATAACCATTACGTGTCAGCGCGCGGTCAGTGTCTTGTTGTTGTATCTGACCCAGTGATTGATAGGATATTTATTGCACGGGCTTTGATGCTGATGTATCGCCGCTGGAGGTACTATGAACCCGTTTCAGAAAAAATCTATGTGTAATTCGATGTACATTGTGCAGCCGGTTAGCCTTCAGGATTCATACATACTATAGTTACGTCACATAATATATAATTGGTTACGTCAATATTCCTTATGGAGTAGGCAGAACATCAACGTCCTAATAATAGGGCAAGTTTGAGCGGTGTTTGAGCTTCATTTAAGAAAGAACGAACTGTGTATTACTATCTTGTCGAGAGGTTGACAACCTATCCGCCATACACCGTATTCATCGTATCCCTCCAATGATCCATCTATGCTTTTCCATCGCTGACAGTCCCAGTCCAGCATGGAAGAATTCTTCGGGGTTTTATGAAAACTTAACACTAGCACAGTATAATATATGAGTCTGACGTACGTCATCCAGAACGTCAGACTATTGAATTATACTGTGACACTAGCGTGTTACCGGCTACGCAATGAAAATCGTATTTGTAATTGTAGTTTTACGGAACGCGGCCAGGACGTGAGATATTTCGTTTATATCGGTCGACAGTTAGCTGTTTGAAGAAACTGGAAATAGTGATTCATCTGGGTGGTATTTAATATAGCCAGGTATAGCATTTGATATGGAAATAAAAGGAGTTTCGTTCGATCGATCAGGTTACAGTTTATCGGAGTTTATAGGAGGTGATTGCACAGACCACTAAGAGGGTGATTGATAGAATTGCTTACGCTTTGATACTCGTAGGTACTGTTGATATTAAAGTGTTTTCGGTTATTTGTGCAACTGTTATTCGTTTAAATAAGACGTTTTCGACAGATTGAAGTTTTTTCGCCACAGCCCGAAAGGTTCTGAATCGGCTTTACTAAATCTGTTGAAACTATTTTATTAGTAATTTATTACACTACTGTTGATATTGATGTAACTAATTAAATTATCTTTTTATTGACGTTGGTAAAATAAACACATATACAATTATGTAGAGTCCGAGTAGTTTCATAAAAATTACAACAATTAATACGTATATATGAAAACTTTTCGTACACGCTTCAGGGATCGAGAAATATCCGTAATAACAGATTTGTTGTGGATTGTAGTAGATCGTGAAATACTGTTATTGCCAAACGTGCGCGTTGTTGATACACCGTTTATGAGGTGGTGAGTGGAACCACGTATTTATAGGTGCATTCAGAATGTGCATTTTGACATAATACAACACATAAAATTATGCATCAATCACATTTTTTTATGATACCGACCACTAAAACAAATCCCTCTTTCGTTTCAAACTTTATTTCCTACTTTCCTAGAGTTTCGGACATAACATTTGCCTACTATTTTTATCACAGCATTAATGGTCTATGTCTATGGTGTCAATGCGAATCTGTGTCGCCGATATACCTGCTCTATATTCATACGCGGTACATGCACTGTCCGAACCATTCAGTGGACATCGAGGACGGTGGACGCTCGCTCCACTTCACACACTCATACCACTTGAAGGCCAAGGTAAGCTGAACTTGAACGGTAATTATGGTAAACCTTATAAAGAGACATAAACAAAAACAACAAACTTATTGTAAGAATTAAAGAGTACATACACCCAGTAGTGCTACAAACTTATCTAATCGTTGGATTATGACGGGAGTGAGTTCAGCGCATAGTAATTCCTAAAACCATGCTAAGGCAGAATACTTAGGATGCGTCACCATTTTATAAGTCTAATCTGGATAAATTTGTACGATCAGGTAAATAGATAGTCAGATATATTATTACACCCCACCCCGTAGATTATAAGTCCTTCACCTATGTTATAGGTGTCTTGTATTGTAGGCGATCAATAATTTATTTATAAACTAAATGAATACACTTTGCTGTATTCGCATTCACTTTCTTCTGTCGTATGGGATGGGGTATCGGATCGGAAGATTCGATGAACGACCGCCATCAGAGTTATCGACAAAGACGGACGGTTCAACGTTCCACCCGAAGCAGGGAATTATCTTTCACCAAATTTGTTCGTGAGAATCGAATCTATGAGCCTGACCTTCAGAGAACAAAAGCACAGACTTACCTACACAGGGCAGTTATGTATCCCCTAAATTAATACCCATTTATAAGTGTGTGTGTGTGTGTGTGTGTGTGTGTGTGTGCGTGTGTGTGGAATGTGATCGCTTGCTTTAGCAACAACAGTTGAACGAATACGCAGAGGTCATTGATATTCATAAATTTTCAACTAAATTAAACTGGATGAGATGAGCTTCTAACGCGGAGTTAATTTCTCATTAACCATAAATGACTGCGAGATATCTAATGGCAAGTAGGTACCAAACCATGTCAATGTATGTACGTTCATGTTCTAAGAATGATTTTCCTATCGAAACAGGAATACTTGGAAAGAATTTCTGTTTCTGGGAGAATAAGTCGTCTGCATACAAATGATGCAGATGAGCATAAACGTGTTGACTTTTTTTTTTCGGGGAAATAATTATGTATTCTTATTAATCTTTAATAATAAACAAATGAAAACAATTTCCTTCACAATCATACATTAATCTAAATACAACAAAAATGGCTACGTACAAAACATTTTAATACTTTATTTAGGCAAACCGCATACCTAACCACCCAGTTTAAAGTGTTAAATATTAACTAAAAGCCTCTTGGGATTTGAATAAAATGTTGACCTACTTTTTGTAGTGAAACCGAAACTAATTTATTCATAATTGACTATGAAAATATTTCAAGTCAATTATGCGAAACCACCGAGTCAATCCCTGGTATTCTAATGAATGATTCAGTTTGTTTGATATGAGTTGGCAACAATCCGTAAAGTTAAAAAAATGATTTAATATTCAGTAGAATACTAATATAATATCCTAGTATTATTAATTTTACATCAAAGTTTTACGATTGCAAATTGAATCTGTGAGTCTGTGCTGTGAATTGATTCTTGTTCGTCCTAAAGATGAGGGGTCAGCATAACACAAGACTACGCGTGGTCGATGTGAAGGTGACTTAGGCCCGTATTTATAATCAGCTCTCAAGAGTGACAGCGAGTTTGAGTTTGAATCAGAAATGTCATTTCAGTACAAAACGGTCTGTCAAATCCACACTTAATATCGCTCTCATACTTGAGATCGCTTTATAAATACGAGCCTTAAACTAGGGAATGGCAACATCCCCTGCATACTTATGAAATATCACATTGCACTCGCCAAGCCGCTTGCCAAACAAGGAGAGCTCGCAAAGCAAGGAGTGCTTATACTCTGTCCAAGTAGGTATTTTAATAAAGGTTCACAATCTTGATACGTCTTTTTATTTAAAAACACATTTCTAAAATAAATTATAAGTGCTAGCAAATAAGTTCAATTACCAAAACTGTTATTTCATAGCGTTTTCTAATTTAATAGCTAAAACTTATTTTAAAAACATGTTTTTCGATTAAGAGACGTGTAAAGATTGATTACCTTTTTTTAAATACCTTCTTGGTCAGAGTATAGGTACTATACCGCTTGAAAGGGCGGTTATTATGACTTTTTGCGCTAATTCCCTTTCGTGCTAAGCCCCTTGTGCAGCATTGGCATTCCTGCTGCTATTATAGCAATCCCACCCACAATGAAAAGGGATCTCTAATATTAAACCGCATTTAAAAGATTCTATAAACACCAAACGACTCAGGTCAACACGTGGTCGCAGTTTATAGGCTATTAACATCGAGTTTACGTGGAATACCTACTAATGCTATGCAAACTACAACTTTGACTTCGGAGTTCAAATCCCGTTTCTGAGTTCACAGTAAAAAGTGAAGCGAAAGTTTGTGTGTGTTACGACTGGGCGGATTTGGATTTAAAATATGTCATACAGATTGCATATACATTATATCTAACAGGTGTAAGAGACAGCTTCGCGCAAACTAATAGGGGTCGGTCAGTCAACGGAAATGAAAAACTTGTACAAAGAAATTCTTTCAGGAAATTAAAAGAATTTTTGGCTTTCTCATACAATTGGTCATTTTTTATGGGGATGTCTATTTTTTTTTTTATTATTTCCTGTAAGAATTTACTGGTGGAAGTTGTTCAGTTTCGTTGACTGCGCAACCTCTATCAATTTGCGGGAAACTTTCCCTTACACCTGATATATGACTAGATAAAGCATAAAGCTAATTTGGAGTTAGAGCACACGATATTACTTTAAAAAAGCTTTTCAACTTATGAACTGTCCAATCATATTTATATACTGGTGGAAAATAAAAGGCACTTTTCCGTAAAAGGGTTCAGCCTCGCTATAAGTACACGATTTTCCCAAAGCAAACCTAATTAGCCTGAGCAACCAAAAGTGCGGGGAAGTCCCGTCAGATTTAATCTCAGGATATAGCCAGCTTAAACAGGGATCAAGGAGTTGGAATAGTCTGAACCGCCGCGGCCGCTGTGTTAAACCTAGCTTTATCTTGACTCTTAACTTCCCGGCTAGACTGGGAGTAATCTTCTTCTTTTCGATTTAAGGCAAACTCAATTTAAAATATTCTTGAGGACCATAACTCCGCCACTACGACGGCGTTGGCTGTGGCGTTACTACAGGAGCAATAAAAATAATGGAATATGCTGGCTACTTCTCTTCATACTGTAAAATCGGTAGAAAACCCTGGCCTGGGCTTGGTATCTTGCAATTTAGGCAATGAACTGGCAATCTATAGCTATCTAGTCTTCACAATAAGGCACAATTATACACAATTATATCTGATATGCCATGCCCCAAAGAACTGGTCCGCATTGTCAGATGTGACAAAAACAGTTTTTGTTAAGCTGTTTAGACTCTCTCGTACTCTCCGTAAGGGAAAAATACATGATTTTATGTAGGTTATGAATATTATCATTGATAATTTTATTTTATTTGGATGACAGTACAATTTGGGTACTCCTGTACCTAATTTTCGAATAACTAAATAGTCCTCGTCCTATGTCACATACAATAAGGTAATCAGGACCAAAATTAGGTTTAGTCCAAATAGACGCAACATTACGATTAGATAACCTATTGTTGGAGATACAAAGAGCGGAGATAATGCGACATTTTAGTCATCGTTAACTTATTGCTTATTGAACTGCGTATGGAAGAATTTTGGAGGAAAATATTAAGCTAATATAACTTCTACTTTATTAAAAAGGTATTGTAAATACTTTTATTTAACTACTGTTGCTATGTTTTGTGTCTGTTCTTGGTATACTTAAGTTTAAAAAAAAAATATAACTTACCTTAAAAGAATTCGGGTAGCTCATCTTTATGATCCTCATACCAATAGTTAAAGTTCATACATAACTAAATATTTATTTCAATTGATATCAAATAGTTATCATATAAGTTTCACTGTGGCGGCAATATAATTAACGAACACAATATAACCGATAACCGGCCAAATTTACAACTCCCAATTATGCAGGTACTTTTATTGTCACATGACAGCAGGTGTCCAGATTATGTCCCGCACCTCTCTATCAAAGATGTCACTAAATATCCAGCCAAAATTTTACAATGCAACACTTTTCTGAACTCCAAAAAATCTCCAGTCCGCAGCCTATTATTAAGACTACATCGATAGTTGCTTTTGCGGTATTTGTCGAGTAGCTTTTTATACAAAAATTTACGGTTCATTTGGTTTTGAAGAGATGTAGAGTTTGCGCGCGCCCGTAGAATCGACCGGGCGTCCCGCCGCGCCACTGAGGCAACTCGCGAGGCTCCCGGCCGCGCCCGCACCGCGCATGCGCCGCCCACCACCAACACAAACAACCCACAACCCACACCATCGACTTCCAGATCCACTACTCTCTTCATCCACGTCTTTATCTCTCATTGCTAACAAAAGTCACAATGGACGTGGTCTCAGACAATAGTTCGATTCGATGCTCCTATCACCATAATCCAAATGATAGAACAAGGATAAAAAAATGACGTCAGGAGTTCGGTCACAAGTTCCACAGCGGCGAGCCGACCGCTCGCTTATGGTGCGTTACTTCATTTACGCAATAAGAAATGATAATGAATTATTTTTTCCAAAATGATTACATAAGTAGCGGCGAAATCGTTTCTTTTTAACATTTCCGTATCGAGATTGATGTCGTCTCTACAGATTCCACCTGTTGTAGAAATAGACTTGGAGATTTATGGGGTACCTACGTTACACATTGGAAAAATAAAAGCTCGATCGTTCGGGACGGTATTAAAAAGCAATTCTGCTTGTATATTTTTAGAAGGCCGCTTGCACAATTTATCGTTAATGGCGGAGCCCTATCCAACATTGTTTCCATAATTTGGGCCTTATTTCCATATCCTACAAGCAGCGAGAAAAAATATTGAAAGAACAAGCTGCTTTCCTTCACAGACAAACAGTAGGTGTGAAGGAAAACCCTTGGTGCCTTTTAAAATTAAGGCTTTTGAGCTTACAACCTGTCACTCGCTACCACAACACTAGTCATTAACGACCTGTTAACTGAAATGATTCCCTTTGTCATGCGACAAAAATGGCTGTTGATGCTTCGCTTAATACCATAACGGTTAAAAGCTTCATTTTCATGATGCAAGTTTCATCAGTCAAAGTCCGGATCCTGACACGCGTTTCATAAATAAAACAGGACAATAAAAATCCTTGTTAAATATTTTCGGAATTCTAGCTTTTTTTCATGGTACATTTAACAGGACCGGAGAAATGTCGCGCGGCGTGTAGAATGTAGATGTCGGGAAATTTAATGTCGCAGGGAAAAGAGTGAACCAGAGCTTTAGAAGAATTAGCCAGAAAGACTACGGAATCATGGAAGGTATGGAGTGATATCGATGAAATACTGCCATATTTTCAGGGATAGGTACTGAGTCTTGAACTCCCGAGATTTTCACGAACAATAACATAAGATTCATAAGAAGAACATCATAAAATTTCTGCAATGACGAAAAGGATTTGACGTAGCAGGCGTCTACGGTAATAATTTTTTCATTCCTTAATTTATTTGCTAAATCTTTTTTATGGTCTATATTTTTGTGGGACTCAACAGGCTAATATAGATGGAGATATAGATATTTTTGTCCCTCTCTAATTGCCTCTAGGGATTCTATGAAATATCTGGTTTGGTGCTACATATTTATATTTGCGCA